>JZLH01S0018635.1:7598-22065 GCA_001188425.1 Eucidaris tribuloides | reverse complement strand
CATTGCTAATCTTTAAAGCCCTTTTTCGGACATTCAGGACCAACAAATATTGCTTATATGCCAAAAAATCATAAATGCTGTGCGCCAATTGCCGCGTAGTTGAAAAATGGGCATTTTAAACTCCGCTCGTAACTCTCTAGAATTAACGGTGACCCCTACTTTTTATTGCTTATCTCTGATAGCCTCTATGATTGCGTAGATAGGTTTTAGTATCACTTTATAACAAATTCTTCTCACGTCATCTATGACGTCACATAAGAAAAATCGTTTTTGCGCATATTCTCCATATGGAGTAGAGTTGATAACTAAACTTGGTACACAGTCACTTCAGGTCAACGGTCACATGAATTGATCAACTATGCGTGCTGGCCCGTTCACGCGAGATGCATACGCACCTGCGCCAGTGAAATTTTAATTCTTCAGGTTAGGTCCATAATCTGTGAATTACGATTGACCCTCCTTGCTTTGTAATTGCTTATTCTGTTCAGTCTTTGATGCGTAGATACGGTTTCAGATATCCTTTTCTTTTTGACAATTCTTCTCACCGTCATCTATGCCCCTCACAAAAAAAATCGTGTTTTGCGGCACTATCTCATGACGGGTAGTGCTGAGTAACATATAACTTGGTAGACAGTAATTCAGAGGTCAAAGGTTCATCACCGGGCTCGCTTCATCATATTGCTGCGGGAGTTCATTGCGAAACGCGTACGCGCAGATGCGAATTATTTAGGTCCATTTTGACAAGAGATGTTAAGAGTGAAAATGGACAGTCTCATCGACAAGCTTATGATACGCGATACAGACTTGTCACCTATCTCTTAAGGTATAATGCATACGGAAGCGAATACGCCGGAATCACCAATTTTGTCTCAGTTGACGAAATTAAAATCTAGTCTGGTGATCCGTGTAAACACGGATCACCATATATATTCGTCAAAATCTTTGTTTATGGGTGATCGTGTAAACCGGATCACCATAGATATTGTCAAAATCTTTTCTTATTATTATTATATGTTGGTGATCCGTGTAAACACGGAGATATCGTGAACACAAGAAATGTCCAGAAAGAAACCCGAATAAAAAAGAAGAAGAAAGATTCTGACGAAATCTATGGTGATCCGCGGTTACACGGATCACCAACTATTATCATGTAATGTGAAGACACTAAATTAGTATGTCATGGCTATCAAGGAGCTAAATGTAATGTCTCCCTCTTGTGTTTTACATGCATATTGTGTAAGTTTTGTTTGTGTTGTTACTTCTAAAACAAGCATCTTTTTCAGACTACAATGATTGGTCTTGCTGTCATACCATAGCTATCTAACAACTTTGCATCCTGTGTCCAAAATTGGGACCTTGCAGTGATTGTTGTTCTGAAACAATTAGATAAGATACTGGAACACATTACAATCTATTTCATTAATGTTAGAATCCATGATACCTTTCTTTTCATTTTTTCTCCTTTACTTTTTTTTTGGGGGGGGTGAGGAGGGGAAACAATACACTTAATACACAAATGTATTACATCTATTTATTCGACAATTTATTGTATAGAATATTTTCAAAAATATGCTTTTCAGACCAGCAGTATCTTATCTCAACTGTACCCCTGGGAGGAGTTGCCATACTTGATTTTGTAGTGTTGGTTCAACCCCCTCCCCCCCTCCCCCCATCATCAAATCATCAAAGTACAGTATATCACAAAATTGTTTTATATGAAATTAATCAGTACTTGATATTGTAGTTGTACAACAGACAGATCACTAGTATTTTTTTTTCTGTTCTAGAAATGCAGTTTAATGGACATCACATAGTACATGTGGAAATTATCTGCAGTAATCAGAATGATCAAGAAGAATAAAAAAATCTGCAAAAAAAAACATAGTTTTAAAGATATTATGACTATTTCCAAATTTCTATTTTTGTGTGCCACTTTTTCAATCCATCAGGCATTTGTATTTTGCAGGAAGGTGTCCATATGAAGTGATAATGAGATTATACAACAATACCTCCTGTGTCATTGAACTGCTTGCCATCTTTCTGGCCTTTTATTAAAAATTCACTTTTTTATCTCACTTTTATATTAAATTTTCATCAAATACGTAAAGCTACTACTTACTGCAGTACTACAGTACTAGTGGTAGGTCATTAGAAGTTTGTAAATATAGAAAAGGACCATGAATTTCACAACAGAGAGTATTTGAGTACAGTGATGTCTTCTTGTCATCATAAATCACAAAGGAGATGTGGGCCTGTGGGGATTAATTTTTACTGTTCTCTGGAAAGTCTGCAGATGTTTAAAATGGCATTCAATGTCTCTACTTTGGATTCATGAGGAATTACTTGGTATGAGAATAAAGTAACTTAAAATTAATTAGTGAATTCACATGTGTTGTCATTCATCCAGTTGATGTCATCTCAATTTCATTCCAAGTCCACAGACTGAATTTGTCTGAATTGGCAACATTTTGCTAGTAATCAACCAGGGGCCGGTTGCACGAAACCGTCATAACTCCAGCGCTATAGTTGTCACTGATGTCAGGAGATATGACGGACAACTATTTGCGTTTCACGAAACCATGACATCTCCAACTCCAAGCGGAATCGATAGTAAACTAGTCTTTGTCATAAATGGTATGATAACTTGCGACATTTGTGACATGCTATTCCAGCGTTAACTGAAATTACGGACAAATTATTTGATTGAAATTAATAGGAACAGATTTTTATCAACATAAACTATCACATAATTACAAACAATACACGCTTAATAACTCTTAAGTATCAATTTTATCGTCAACTAGATAGTGCATGAGCAATAAAATAATGACCCTCCAAGGATACCGTAACTGCATTAATTAATTTTGCAGCTTCATTCACTGCACTGTTTTTATTTGGTCCCTTTAATGTCTATATCTATTTAGTGTGTTCTTTTGATCTTTCGTATTAATTCTATCTTAGTATTGAAATGTTTATTTAAGTTGTATAACACACAATTTTTATTATTAATGACAGACGCTTATAACAATGATTTTCTAACCACTCTAATAACAATAATGTCATACAGATTTAAGAAACTTATCACTGATATCTTACGACATGTTTGGGATAAGTGTCAAATTGAAATATCCTTTAAACATTTAATAGCATGATTTGAAGGGTTTTATTATTGTAAAATTACTAATTTTGCCGGTTGTATTTGACAATTTGTGGATTCTTGAAATGGCATGTGCATAGTATAACTGTAGGTGGCGTCTGACTTATGACGGCTCCGGAGCTGTCATAACTTTTGTCGCTGGAGTTACGATGTCAGGGTTTTGTGAAACGCATTATGGAGATGTCCACGAAGTTAGGAAATTGTCATGTGCTCTGTGTGCAACCGGCCCCAGCTTTATTTGGGGACTTTCATGACAAAATCTAGTCCCTTTTCATAGCTAGGTAGAGGCATCGTTACACAATATTGATATACCTGCAGGGCATTACAAATGCATTGGAAACTCTCAGTCTTCTACACAGCCACCAGGTGAGGCCATGAATTATCAACAAAACATTGCCAATTGAGACAAGAAAGTCCATTTGTTATATAAAATTTGAACGCAATTAGTGTTTATTTTGTGTGTGTGTTTCTTACATAATGTAATTGGGCTGAAAATCACTTTATGTGTGCTTATTAAAGGCAAGGTTCACCCTCAATTCAAGTTGGTTTTAATAAAAGCAGAAAGATGACAGAAGCATATTAATGAAGGTTTGATGAAAATCCATCTAAGAATAGTGGAGTTATGGAATTTTAAAGTTTTAAATTTGTGACATCATATGCGAGCAGCTCCCCATATGTCATGTGAAATAAATTCCATTAAGTGTCGTTTTCTCAGAAATTTGAAAATAATTTTATCTGTGCATTCGATATATTATCAGAAACATTATTTCATACAGGCTTTTATGGAAAAAAAAACCAGTCCAATTATCATGAACCATTAAAAAATGACAATTTATGGAATTTATATTACATCGCATATGGGGAGCTGCTCGCATATGACGTCACAGGATTGAAACCTTGAAACATAATAACTCTGTTATTCTGTGGTGGATTTTCGCCAAACTTTCCTTAATATGTTTCTCTCATTTTTCTGCTTTCATTTAAACCAACTTGACGTTAGGGTGAACCTTGCCTTTAATTGGATTTCACATTTTCTGAGATGAAATATAGTTTCACATACAGTATTTCAAGATAATGCATGAACTTGGGAGGCTTATATATCAAAAGTGTTAATTGTTTTCCTTGTTTTACAATGCCCAAAATGTGCTTGTCAATCAAATATTTACCTACGTTTTCTCCTCTAACAAAGTCTTCAAGCTAAAAAGTCAATTTTCATGAAAATTGGGCCAGTTGAAATAAAAAATAGTGTCAGAATACCACTTAGAATTTGAATTGGCACAGCCAGTTAACTATTCTGACTTACTTCAGACATATGTCTATCATCCAGTGAAACTGAATACCTGCTAAAAACACACACACACACACACACACACACACACACACACACACACACACACACACACACACACACACACACACACACACACACACACACACACACACACACACACACACACACATACACACCCCAACCACTCACACACACACACACACATACACAAACTTGAGCAATGGCTTATTTTCAAAGTACATGTACTTTAAAAACTGTGAAGCATATGCATCCCAAATTCTGAAAATTGCATTTCTATGTATGTTACTTTAGCGTCATCAAAACTGAGGAAATAAAGTCCACAGGAAGACAAAAAATAAAAGTTTTATATGGAACTTGAAATACTTACATCCCCTTAGTCTTTATATTTTTTTCCACTTAGTTCCAGCCAAATCGGCAAGTCTATGCCAAAGAGATACAGGTCACTTAGTTTTTGTCACTTGCGAAGGGAAGCATTCCTTTTCAATGCACAGCTATACAAGAATAAAAACACATATACACCACATGTATGACTAAATAGTGAACTTTATTGCTGTATTAAGAATACATACATGTGTTACTCTGTTCTATGTGTGGTGTACCTTTGATGTATAATAATAGGCACACAGTTACAAACTAGCAGAAATGAAGCTGAAAAAAAAATCAAATTGTGTGCACAAACGTACATATTTTATGCAGTGCTCATATCTGACAAGAG
The DNA here is from genome assembly GCA_001188425.1 of Eucidaris tribuloides. Classification (NCBI taxonomy): domain Eukaryota; kingdom Metazoa; phylum Echinodermata; class Echinoidea; order Cidaroida; family Cidaridae; genus Eucidaris; species Eucidaris tribuloides. Next base: position 16,881 of record JZLH01S0018635.1, on the reverse strand, counting down.
CAACGCTCACTTACCATGATATACAAGAAACTCATTCACAATACAATGCTAGAAATACAATTTTGATACCTGAAATGAATCAAACCATAATATATTTTGCATAAATTCGGACAAATTATCAAGGAATCGTTCTTAATGTTAGTTGCAAAAGATCATCAGATGTACATATTTCATGGTTTATGAAATACACACTGTCAGTAGTTACAGCTATTACAACTATTGTTCTGCGAGTAAAAGAATCCATTATTTTTATCTCTTATTTCACAAATAGATGTTGAGTATTAATTCTGCATGCCCAAACAGGGCAAACAGTATAATAGTGTTCTATAATAGTGTTCTTCAAACCGGATTGGTCTAAAAGAAAACTCTGGTCGCCTCCCTTTCATTATATCGTACTTATCTCCCCACTGTTCTAATTCATGCGATTTTTCTTTGATGAAATGCATGTACATATTATACAGTCACACCAAACAATTGACTTTTAAATCATGTTGCCATAGTGGGTATGTGTATTTATTTATCTCATCTCCAGTACACTACAGCAGTGGTACATTTAGGAAGTAAACAGGAGACTTACAATGGGAATAGAATGGTCACTGTCTGAGTCTTGTAATTTATGGTTTCTGATATAAAAGAGCGCTCAACAAATATTTCACTCGTATTTGAATATAAAAGTATATACACTTGTTTTTGATTGATGTACATATTTCTCTCATCAAATATAATGATGATGATGAAAGAAGATAACACACAGTATACAATGTTAGGCAGAGATTGAAAATTCTGTTAGGCAAGATACAAAACACAATTACATCACGATGTTGTATGGTTAAGTCAGTGCTGGTACAGACATTACAACAATATTAACTCCAAAATTAAGACAAATCTTTGTCAAACATACGTGCAGTAATCACACACCTTAAATGCGTAGTAAAACAAATTTCTGTCAGGACGTATAAATACCATCAAACCTAACGAAAAACAACACACTTTAAATGGATTTTTTATTTAGTTGCAAAGCACTGTACAAATATGATATGACAACATGGCTATGACATGTAAATTCATAGATACACGAGAATGTGCAATAGACATACTATGATGCAGTGTTAGTGTTATGTACATTTCAATATTACAAAATAAATAAATAGAATTGTACACAATTGAATTGAATTCAAGCCACAAATATAAACCAAGAGCTGGCAAATATATCAGGATCCATATTTTCCGAATGTATTCAAATTCTATGCATAATTCTTGCATATACATTGCTCTGTGCAATTCTTCCCCCCCCCCCCCCACCCACCCCAAGTTACTCTGTTCACAGAGAACATCCATACATTTGAATACATCCATAAACTTTCTATCTAAGGTAATACTTCTATCTAAAACAGTTAATCCATCCACCCTTATCAATAATTAGAGACAAATCCTCACCACTGATCTACAGAGAAAATCACACATTTTCCTATAAGTATGTCCCACTGCACATTACCTGGTTCTTGCCAAATGCCAATGCAATTCAATTGTCGGCAGTGAATATCTTCATTATGTGTGAAATTATATGAAACGGTTGTAAGAAGAATGCAAATCCCAGAACAAACTCTCCGGAAAAATGTCAAAGACAAGTGAATGCAAAACATGCCTCCTCCCCCCCCCCCTTTTTTTTAAATTTAAATATTTTTTTTGGTACAATGCCAAACATTTGTCATAATGTCAATAGAATATCTAATAGTTTAATCTGTTTTCATTTGAAAATGTAATTGTGATGTTATAAGAATATAACTTTCAATGAAAACAATATCTAATAAAAAAAATAATAATTATTAAAAAAATACTACATTTTATATAAAGGTGGACAAAATACTCTTTTTGATCAATTTATCCCTATAATCTATTAACCCGTTGGCTACGGTAACCGGGTGTGCCCTGTGTTAACTCTATGGGATTTTCAGAATCTTGGAGGCAACAGATAAGTTGTGGTTACAGAACAGTCTATGGCCAAATGTTCCTTGGTGTAATGTAATTATTTCATGTACAATTCACTGCAACGGGGAAACCACACAACTTTCAAATAGAGATAACATTTGACATTTCAACATTTAGGTCTGTCACCTTGTACACAAGCACAGTACACTTGGCCTTTTCACTCACATTTAGCAAGTCAAATAGTGAATCTTGTGTCCATGGATGTAAATTATGTAAATAGTGTCAAAATATACATTTTCACAAAACAAAAACAAAAACACCATAATTACTTTTGCAACAAAACATAACCACTTTCATTTAAATAATAAATTCACACATGACACATCTTTTACCTTTTTTCCATTCAATCATCTTATGAACTGTATAACACATTCACAATAAATTACCACGACATTTCATTTGTTTCTTTCAATATGAGATGTGTAAACAGTTTTGATCCAATTAATAAATTGGCAGTATTGAACCGTATCGAATTATAATGTTCCTCATATCAGTCTCAAAACAAATGATTCATATTAACAATGATCCCACATGTTTACCTTAATGTTTACAAAACATTTCTCAAACAGAGTTCACATTTCTGTATTGCTACCTTCCATCCAGTTCACATAATTCTATCACAGTCTTTAATCATTTCCAAAGTCATGAAATAGTATCCATGTATTTCATATCTACAAAAGTTTGTAAAATACTCTGAATAGAAATCTTGCATCCACCAGCTATGCATACATCATTTTCCAGAAAGAATGAGTTTAGTACCGTTTTCTTCATAACCGAGCATCGCCCCTGAGGTTTTATTCAAAATGACACTACCAGTCATGACACATCCATTCCTGATTCATTCATCTATTTCATTTAAAATAATAGCATGTAATAATTTATTTGTACATCTTTATGTGAACACACACATAAAATCAAGATACAACTATTGAAGGACAATGACATGATTGGGAGAAATAAAAAATGCCTCTTGAAGCAAACTGGTTGAAAGATTTACTATGGATACACTAGCTGGAGTGTATCTCCTGGCTGGAAGGATTTATCTTGAATTTGTTTACTTAGGCCACATCAAGCATGAACATACTAGCATTTTGTTTCTCTTGCCCCGATAGAATTATATGCCATAGAGAGCTACACAATAGATTTATCTGTCACAAAGCATACTGATGGAAGTAACTTTAGAATGAGTCAACTTTCGACTGCAAAATTTTCACAGTAGAATCCTTGCACAGTTTACTTGATTCTAGAATAGTTTCACCCCATGTTGAGGACCACCCCCAATCATGTCATTTACCTTTAATCTATTCAAAAAGAAATATGATCCTTTCATTGAAATGTACAATTGACTGGCAAGTCATTTCTTGATAATAAAACTTACACTTGATAAAACTTACAAAACTAGGAGCAAACAGGTAACTATGCAAACCACTTTTCTAAAAACATTTTTTTATTGTAACAATTGTTTTCTTTTCACCAACTGTACAAGAAACATCTCGTTACTACTTCAAAGTCATTTTCCTACAAGTGATGTAATTGTGATAAAGTCTTTTCACCAAAACCATTCATAAACATGATGAGTCAACTTGTTTAGCATTACTGTAGTTGTCAGCCTTGGGACACACTCCAAGACCAGGTCCAAGACCAAACATGGGAGGTCCTAAACAGTCACCATTACAACACTGATTGTTCCACTTTGAAAAATATGGAAGAACAGTTGCCTTGTAGTTTCAATTGCACACATTCAATACACCAGTAACAAAAAACTGTTTTTGAAGAGATTTAAAATCAACAGTCAAGTATAATTATGTCTTCTAAATATATTCAAATTTATGCTTATCTTATACCATGAGTACTGAGAGTTTGATTACCGTACACCTGCAATAGCAAAAGTGTTCAAACATTCATGCAAACACCAATCCAATTGACTATCAACTTTAGAACTTGGAAGGTGGGCAAGCCATTTTTCTTGTAAAGCCGCGTTTACACTATGTTCCCGGCGGCCACGGCAACCACGTTTCAGGCCACCGTGGACAAAACGGGATGGACCACCCTCCAAGTACTGTTACGGCCTGTTACGTACTGTCGAGTTTTATTGCGTTCCCCTCGTTTTCCTACGGCCTACTAGGTTTTTCATCCTTACCGTGACTACCGTGGCATTTCTTTTAACCGTTACAAAATCTGGACCGGCATCCACGGCAACACGGACTGTCTCGTTTGCCCAGCCCGTCTCATCCGCCGGTGGTCTCACGTCCATCCGTTTTGTCCACGGTGGCCTGAAACGTGGTTGCCGTGGCCACCGGGAAGATAGTGTAACGAGCCATTAAGCAAGTAGCTTATAAGTTTGAAAAGTGAACCTCATGAAAGCATACCTACACACTGATAATGCACACCCTTGAATTTGAGTCTCACAAAGGGATATCTGTAAGTAATAATAATAATAATAATTAACTGACACTTATATAGCACATAATCAATATAAAACTGCTCTATGCATTTTACATATAGCTCTCCGGGTAATAAAATTACTTTACAATTCCTTAAAATGAGAAAAGATATGTCTTGAGCTTCAGCTTAAATGAGTTAATTGATGTACAAAAACAAACATGTGCTGGCAAACTATTCCATATTTTTGGGCAGCAGAAATCAAAACTTGCTTCCCCTCTTTTGGAACTAATTCTAGGAACATGTAAAATTGTGGTGTTTTCGCTAGAGTGAAGTCTGTAACTTGACCTGTGTTGTTATGATAATACATTCATTAGGTGTTGAGGTGCCAATTTGTGAATGCACTTGTAAACAATCAAAGCAATCTTATAGAAACATCAACATAAAACGTTTGGTCATTTTACTAACTTTGTCTCATCATTACAGTACAAGACTTTTTTTCTCAAATGGAATTTGTGGAAATGAATAATAACATTTTTATGGTATCATTTCAAAGTTTTAAAACTGTCAGTTGGATAACTTATGTCAATTAAATAAATTTTAGAATTATACTTTCATGATAAATATATACATTTGTTCTGCAGGGAACAATCAAATCATTCAATTATACAATAAATGCCCGCAATTGTTTAAGTTTTAATTACTTTGTGCTAAATTGGCATGTTTTCTCAATCCAAAAGTATCCATTTAATTCCTGAAAACAGCCTGATAATCATATTTCATACAATACTGACAATGACGCAGCACAAGCACATTGTATCATGTTTTAACCTGGTTTATTAATTGTATTTTTCAGTTCCTACTGTTCAAATAAACTTAATTTGAGCACTGTGAACTTTAATGAAATGAAATTTTAATCCATGCAATTATGATGCAAACCCTTGTGATTGCAAATTAAACAAAAATGAATACTATGTAATTCTAACCATTAACTTTTAACATGCCAGAGATTTAAACCTCTATGGACTTCATGTGTATTATTGGTGCAGATCTGCGACTACGGCACGTTAAGAGTTAAACACTTGGAGCTAATGTCACTGACCCCATGCACTAAATTACAATTATAGTTTAAACAAGAGTCTTTCTGCTTCATTTACATATCCAATAGGAAAGTCACAACAAACTTACCAGAAAGAGTAAATTTATAACTTTCTATGACTCATAATTATACACAAATCTGATTCTTACAAGGACATGTCTCTCTGTAAGTAGAAGATGCCCAATACTGGAAGACTCGCATGTCTTTGATTTGTTTTTCTCCTCAAATATAATACATCAGTGGTAATAAACCAGATCATGAAAACATCAGAACCATGTCAAAAAAGTTAGAGTGTACACAATAATTGCAAATAAATAGGAACAGAACATGCTTTCTCTTGAATCTTAAAGTGTAACAATACCCTGGGTAAATTGTTTGCTATCTGTGGCATGTCCTTTGCGAAGTATACACACTTGTGATCACTCCGATTTTGGTTTATTGGGGTTTGAATGTAAATTTCAAACAGTAAGTAAAATAAAAAACAATTTGAAATAGACTAGTCAATCAACTGATTCTATCAATCAATCGATCAATCGCACTATCGATAATTTGTCCGTGTACGATTTGTATCGATCAATATTGATACTAAACTTCGATAAGTAAGCAAGAACGTACGTGTATAGCCAGAACGTGCATGCATAGAAATTGGGGCTTACGGAGCAGAACTTTAGTGCGCGGAGCACAAGTGCAAGAATATTGTACACATTATGATGATATGATCTGATTTATCAAAATATTTACTTCACAGGCTAAGACAACTGAATTGTGGTTATTTGTAGTGTATTCTAGTTGTATACAAATTGGATTTTTAGGGTATTGGTACACTTGAACCTTTTTTAGGATTGGTAAACCTTCAAGATCTTAAAAATTTGCAGCTAACAAATACGCTATACAATTCTTTCCGTTCTCATCACCCTACACAAGCTGTATTCAATATCACGCTATTAATCCAGTAATAGATTGCATTATTTTACAAACAACTATTTCAGCCTGTTTTTACCAGAAATATACAGTAAGACCAATCACAATCTCTATTAAATTAAATTGTAGTAAGTAAGTTAACAGGGATGCCAGTTTTCCGGCAAAAGCCTACATCCAGGCCCTAGCAATATATTTTTAGGCAATTTTCAGGCTTTTCTTTTTGTATACAAAATAGCTCACTTTTGCCAAATTTCAGGCCTCTTCATGAATTATTACTGGCATCCCTGGTTAGTAACCTATCAATTTAATAGATAATAGGCCTGTGTATGAATGCATATGAACACCCATGTGAAATTAAACATGTTTGGAGGATTCGCTCACAACCAAGAATCCCATCACTTTAAAATGATATTTAATGATAGAGTTGTCAGAACACAAAATGTACCCCACATTCAAACAAAAAATGATAATGTAAAACTTGAAGTACCATCATCAACATGCCAGTGCCTTATGTCCATTTGTTGGGGTGGGGGGGGGGGGGGTCACTAAATAAATTGCATGTTAGGTCTGTCATATGTCTGACCTAGTCTGCAAAGCACATCTATAATTTTGACACTTTCCACACTGACTTGAACCAAGACTAATTTGGCTATTCTCTGCTTATGTAGGGCAGCTATAACACAGGACCTATAGAAGTACTAGTCTGCTGCACAGGTTGTTTAGACCTTGATTTGCACACCATGACCAGCAAGGGTATTGCCCCCCCCCCCCCTCCATTTTAAGCTAGACAGCTGTTTCATCACACCCTCCCCTCCCCCTCCCCCTTTTTTTGCTTGATGGCCTTTTTGATGAATGTTGGAATTTCTTATGATGTTATGTCACATTCATGTCAACATAATGATTTTGGGTGTACATCAAATATGTTGACACAATTTTCCTTTAGGTAGACATAACACAGATAAAATACAGACTGGCTGTCAAGTAATGGACACAAAGTTGTTTTTCCTTTGCATTTTTTTACCTTCAAACTGTCAATCATCACCTTCAAAAGTCTTTTTCTTAACCTACCGGTAGTTTTAAATAAAATTTCAGATGACATATGTTAATGATTCAATTTGCATTGTACAACAATAAACAACAAACTAACAAAGGTAAACCATAAACAACTTTGCAGTGTTGTAGGCATGTAATCAAATGGTCGGCACATTTTTAAATTCAAAGTTATGCCCACAACTGATGAAAAATCATCATATCACACATGAAACGAAAAATAATGGCAATGGCACTACAGACAAACCCATTTCACATCACACCAAACTATTTAAGGGACATTAAACTTTTGAAGACGTCCAAATGCTTTTCATGAACTTCAGACGCACTCCTAAGGTTTCTCTATTCCAAGACACATTTACTGTACATCTTTCTATCCCAAAATATGCTGTAAAATTAAGATATAATGACAATTGACTACTTAATTATCAATTCAATTGTCATCTTGGGAAATTATTCAGAATATGTGTGTACAGGAACAATAACAGTATTTTAATAGATAGGGACAGGGGTGTTGAAATTCATACATGAGTTAATTTGTTGGATTTGGTCTTATTCGGGGTTTTTTTTTAACAAGTATCTAAACAAGTTCAATAGTTCTCATGAGGTAGTATGATATTGTCCATTCATGATGATATTACATAATTTGCAAGAAACAATAATATACATCAGATTGGGTGTGATATAACTTCTGGTAATTGATACAGTCAGATTTATATCTCAATTTTATCGGGGGGGGGGGGCCTGGAATAATTGTTTTTCTGTAATGATAAGTGCCTCTCACATTACAAACAAACCCCAAGATTTGACAGAATACCCATTCTACATCCATTTATACAGTGGAACATAAAAAGAGTACAGGAAATTTAACTTTGGACCACTGAAAACCTTTCATGAAATTGACCCTCAATGGTTCCTAGTTTATAGGAACAAACCTTTACGAGTCACATTATAAAACACAGGCTTTTATGTAGTCTTGCTGCAAACTTTGTTAATGCTATTCACTGGTGCTATCACCAGCATCCAATAAATAATTAAACAGAACTTGGCCCAGTTTGAAGTTTTGAAGGATTGTCTTGTTCTACATAATCATTTCACTACATCCAGATTGGGTGGAAATTATCGAAATCACACTTTTTTCATGAGGCAAGTCAGAAGGCGAGGTCAGGTCAAGCCGATTATTTCTCAAAGGTACACAAGAAATGCCATCTTAAACAGTTCTCTGATTTGTCTAATGCAAGTAGGTACAGTACTAGCTACATATTTCTTTGAATACGCCCACCGAAAGGCACAATCCTCAACAAGAGTCTACATATACAGTACAGAGTTTTCAGTCAGTATTAAAAAGTGGAAATTGTACACCAAAGCCACGAGAAGAGTTTTAAAATTTCTGTAAATATATAAATAGCTCATCTTCCCAGCATTGATATATGGTTTAGTGTGTGATTTTTTTGTATACCTCCATTGTGGCCAATTGGATAAAATTGTTAATATCTACACAAAAAATAGATCTCTTAAGTCTAGTCACCGAGTGATGACAAAGTCCGTCATAATAACGATGTTTTGCTTCCGGTTTCTGAGTCTGTGGGTGTCCGTGGAGGCTCTGGTTCTTTGACCGACGAGTTTTCTACTAATGCCAGTGGTGTCAGCCATTCTTTCGGCAGCATTCGTTCCATGAAGGGGAGGCGGGCACCCACGGCAGCCAGACGGTTGATCCACGACGGTATCTCCTTGCCGCATAAAATCTGAGTGTTCAAATAAAATAAATAAAATGAAACATAAATTTAAGTTCCAAAATAAGAGATACACATACATAAAAGCCAATGTACAGCTTTGGTTAAA
>JZLH01S0018624.1:103380-123870 GCA_001188425.1 Eucidaris tribuloides | reverse complement strand
TGCTTCTTATCTAAGCTCTCCGAAATGTCAAACCAACATTGAGTGCAGTCGGTTTAGTTTAGATATGCTGTCAATGTATTTGTGCGCTTAACTTGTCACTACTGTCACTCGATATACAAATAAGCTGTTTACGATGAACAGTCAATGATTTAAAGACGGTGAGGCAATGATCATTGCAGACTTTGATTATGTATCCAATGTGTTAAAAGCGACCTATAATAATTGAACCGTCTGTAAGTGAACCTAAATAGATGATACTGATTAATGTAAGACATATCTAGCGTCATAATGCTACTGGACTGATATGGTATTGATTAATGTACAATGAAATCAACTTCACGTTTGATGTTAATATTGTGGTATACAGTGCGTCCCAGAAAAAAAACAGAACCCTGAAACAAAGGCTTCTTGTGCAGAAGCAATGAGGCGTATAATTGCAAAATAAGTTCAAATAAACTTTTACTTTTACTCTTTCAAATGATACATTAAGAAAACTTATTCATGCATGTATCTCTGAGTACCATGACTTTAAAAATTTAAAGTGAAAAACCATTTGTTACGCTTTATGACTTTGACTCTGTGCACTCCATGAAAAGAAAGAGATGGACAACTGGTGTGCACATTGTCAAAGCCAAAAAGCGTAACAAACGTTTTTTTTCACTTTAAATATTTAAAGTCATGGTTCTCAGATATGCATGAGTGAATAGGTTTCTTGATGTATCATTTAAAAGAGCATAAGTCAAAGTTTATTGTGAACTTATTTATACAATCATACGCCCCATTGCTTCCGCACAATAAGCCTTTGTTTTAGGGTTCTGGTTTTTTTCTGGGACGCAATGTATAGTGCTACATGTAGTAGTATATACATGTAGGTCACGGTGTAATCTTTTTCGAGTACAAGTAGTTCTACATTACTACATTAACTATTACGACATGTACCACTACTACTATACTTCTACTATCTCTTCTTTCTTTCTTTCGTTCTGTCTTGTTTTTTCTTTCTTCTTTTTCTCTTCTTCTTCTTCTTCTTCTTCTTCTTCTTCTTCTTCTTCTTCTTCTCGTCCTACTATACTACTTTATAGTATAATTATTTTATTATTATTATTATTATTATTATTACTCGTATTATTATTATTATTATTATTATTATTATTATTATTATTATTATTATTATTATTATCATTATTATTATTATTATTATCATTATTATCATTATTATTATTATTACTGTTATTATCATCATCATTATTATCAATATCACCATCAGCAGTAGATCATATCAAAAAATGATTAATCAATACTTTCCAGTATACTGCATTTCGTATACGTACTTGTAGTCTTTTCTTGAAACATATTGTACACGAATTATTCTCCTGAGTAATTAGGGGTAAGAGAGCCAGTGAATGGTAATTTCATTGTATTTGACTTGCAGAACATAATAACGCGGCATTAATGTTCATCATGTTATTTTCAAGGTCTTACTCCTGAGATAAAGGAACATTATGTGGTATAATTATATTGAATACTTTGAGATGTTTTCCCCATTTTTCCTTTTTATTCATCTGTAACCTTCACAGAGGTTGAAAGTAATATACCATGGGCATCACCCACAACGTTAATTCCATTATCTTATACGGAGACGTTCGTTTCTGCTCTCCTTGCCTTTTGACATTCACAACCCGAAGAAATCATAAATGTAAGAAGAAAAAATGGAAGTAGGTAAGAAAGAAAAAACTAAGACTGAAAATACAGGCAAACGAAGTACCGGAACAATTGTAATCTTGCTCGAATCTTAATGTAATCGCCGATACAGAGTGACAGATAATACTGTTAATGATATTCGCCGTTGGCCATCAATTCACTTTCTTGAAAGGCGACGGACTGCCTGGAGTATGATTCCTCTATACTTTGTGATTATCGAGGTTCTACGGCTATGACGACATTCCGTAAAGCGATGCCATCATTGAGCCGTTAAAAGTCACGTGATCACTCTAACTTATTGTTCAAGACTGTTGAATGGAAACATCGGTGTTTTTGTCATGTGCCCGGAATAATTATTATTTTCTTGACTCGGAAAAAAGTAGGTCAGATTAATTACTACACGTTCGAAATTGTCCATTTAATTGTCTTGATCTGGAACTACCATTAACATAGTTGGTATTGGTCAATGACATACAGCATGAATGATGGTGGATATGTCCTTTTTCGAAGTAAGCAAAAATTTGTTTTTAGTAACAATATCCTAGAGTCTAGCTATTGAGAATAAAATAGTTAAACACTGCAAACTTAAAGTTGTAGAACTGTGCGTGCACGGCGTACTCATTTTATATCCAAATTTCGACCTCTAAATAAACCACAATGAGACACTTATCACCATCATTGAAAGTCATCAAAAAGAAGTCCATAAGTAAGGACATCGCTGAAGTTTCTTCCTAATTTTAACATTTCGAATAAAAAGAACTCCACGAGTCTAACAAGTCCAGATTGCAGGTACAAGGTCACCATGTAGAATGTTGTATGTCCAATCACAATTGTAATTTCTCACTGATTTTCACCATAAACACCAATTTTCTTTCTCAGACAATCCGGCAGATGAGCTTGAGTCGCCAGAAGAAATATTTTATGAGGACCGGTTCGTTAATTACCGAGCTATGAATGTCAACTCGCCAGCTTTTATTGACAGTCGAAAAACGTGACTTAAAATGCAAGATAATACCCGGTGTAATATTAATGTGACACTGAAGATAACTTGCAAACGTGACAGGATGTCCATTTATCATAATAAAGTAAAGAGACCCATATTTTTACAGTAAAAGTTGTTGATGCGAGGAGTTCGCAATGAGTTTGGATAAGTTAAAGACTTTGTACATGTACCATGTTTTTCCATTCTTGTGTAAAATGTTTCTCTAGTGGTCATTTGATAGTAATAACTGTGTGGCAAGTATACAGTACTTTGTTTTGCGTTGATATGGTACAAGCAGAAACGTACATTATTGTTAAAGTTAATAAGTTCTACATCAATTATCATGGAAAAGGTTGCATGCTACCCATTCCCCCACATCCTCGCCACGTATGTCTCTGTTAGTCGTTGTATACACAGCACACGGACTGTCTTAAACAACAACATGCCGGTTCATTTGTCTTATCACTCTTTATTACTACATCATTTCATTCATAAAACGTTGAAAGGTAACGAGGAAGAAGGAACACCGACCACTACCTTCCATGACATCACCAGGTACGCACTCCGTTGCACTCTTCTCATTTAGCACCCCTGGATAATGTCAAATGGACGTCCGTGACGTCACGCCAATGAACATCAGATATCACCGCCTAGTTTCATTTGATTTCTATAATCGTACTTTGCGTGTTGGCTACGTGTTATCAATGTGAAGTAGGTAATGCACATTGATCTTCGATGGGCAAGAGAGAGAGGAACAAGGGGTCACCCCTTTCTTGTCAGACGTGACCTATGTGACAATCTAATATCCAGTTCGCGCCACCGCCATGCTCCCACCCATAGTCTGACATTTAGGCCCGCCATGCCAAATCACAATGCTGTCTGTGCTAATGCAGATGCATTTACGAAAAGATGCAGTATAATGCACTGACTTCCACTACCTTCTAATATGCCGCATCGCAATTATGACATCAGACATCGGGAGGCGAGCCGCTAATTTGCGATCCAGATCACGTTGTCTTCTAGATTTTGTTTGCGTCCGTTCAATTTTAAAGGCATCTCACAAGAATGTCAGGTGTGACCTACAAACGTCAGGTAAAAATGAAATTACAGTATGCAACAGGGCCGTGGAAAGAAGCAATTTGAATACACCGTTGTTATTACTCTACAGACTTCAAGTTTTATAATAGTGTTCTGAAACTCCAAACGCCTATGTTTTCTTATAAGCTTTGAATTTACGTTTCTTCAAAGTTTGAATTTTATGCTGACTCCTATAGGTACTATATATACACTCTATAAAACGCACTTCATCTAAGTTTTTTTTTCAATCGGAAGTAATAACAATATTAAAAGTATTCCAAGCAACCTTCTAATTCACAAAGATGATAGTGCCTGCAGTTGTAGCTGTACACATCCTGCAACTTGGGCATTGCATCTCAATACAACATTAACGCATAACCTTGTAGAAGGTTTCAAACAAACAAAAATGTATGGAATCATGATGATGTGGAAATAAAGACTCTACATAATGGTTACTGACAGTTCATTCGAGGTTGTTTCATGGTTATTAATGTTTCTGTAACAATACCGTATCGATAAACAGATGATGTATTGGTATATTTTTCACGTTAATGTAAAGAGTGTGAACACGGCATAAAGCCTGATAATTCATGCCAAAACTCAAATTACTTCTCAGTCTTTTCCCACCTTTTAATGAAGATGCAACGCACCTTCATGGTAAAAGATAGACGACAGTTCAAAAGCTCGCACGCTTCAAATTGAATTCTGGCGGTGAAAGATAATTTGTCAAGGAGATTCCTCGGGCTTCGGTATAAGATTGGAACTGATTTGAAATACATGTAAGGTCATGTTGTTTGTAACAGTACACTTGTAAATTTGTGCCCTGCGTAATTTTCATATACGTGCGCAAATGGTAAAGTTCTGTACTACCATCTAGAACAATAATTTCCCGCTCTATTGCAGGTGTTCGATTATTCCAAGTTCAATTGTCAAAATACCGAAAATGTATTGATTCGCATGCGAATATGCGTTGACAGACTTAAAACAGAACTCATTGACACATATCTCATTTCATTACTGAACACAAAAATCAACTACCATTTTCTAGCCTGCTTTAAAAGAACACAGTCTTCTCACAACGACCATATTCTATTGTACAAGAATGATGTGAACAAATACGACATAAAATGACGTAAATATATATATACTAGTATGATACAACATTTAGTAATTACAGTCAAACATGAAAAGCCACCGTCAAATATTTTTTCCATTCAGGGCATTTCGTGGCATGGATGCATAGTGTGATTCAAAGACTAAATGTTTGTCTAGATCTCCCACGTGCATTTTCCATTAGTTAGAAAAACAGACCGAAATTGGCAGAACCACAACACGACATGAATAATATGACAAAGACATTTTTACATTCTTATTGATTGACGAAGAACATGAACGTCTGTCGAGATATAAAAACAGGCACTGTGGGATATAGGTACGTCACAGTTGGCTATATCCGCCACTCGATCGATTTGTTGGTGGTGTATCGATATGAATATGATTTTGCACATTTTGATCACTTTTTTCAGTCGGCAGACCCACTGGTCTTACTCGTAAGTTGACGACACGTTTTCGTCATAGTCAAAAGAAAAGGATGAAGAAACCGACATGAAAACAGATTTTCGGAAGCAGGCGATAAGGGGATGTATTTCATAGGAGATGGAGCTAGAAATTTTGGACTTTTCAACGAATGAATTGTTATTCTGGTTCACGTCTTTAACTTTCTGTTTTTTCTGTTGGTGATATTATGTGTTGGCGTTGAACCAACCATGTTGAACAAAGAAATTATCCTTAAAAATGAATGTGTTGTAAATTAAATTACAATATGTCTGTGTGTATAGGTACATATACTGGTCTGAACATTAATTCAAAGTATATTTTAGCATAAACCTAAGATATCACCATGATCCGGGAATTCTAAACATTGACCCAAATTTTCTGTCGACAGTACGACTTCCATGTATTGTAACTTCCAATACCATATGAATGTTGATTCCGACGAAGTTTTGAATACACGGTGTCCATGGTGATTTATACTTTTGAATTCGGAGGGATTTTGTATTGGGTCACTTTAATTCCCGACTGCTTCATGTTTCTATGCAAACCCAGTTTTTGGCCTGTTAAGCACGTACTCATGTATCGTGTTAAATTATCGTTTTGGCGGGAATTCGTGTCATGCACCCGTCCTAGATATGTATCCTAATCGTCTGTTGTGTTCATCTACCCACATGACTGTGTTACCCCTTATCCGTCTGCCTCCAGAACTGTCTCATGTAAAGTGCAACTGAAAATTCTTGCTTTCCACCTATATCCAGGCGGCAACATATGATTTACTTACCGCTGAAACCATCATCCCTAAAACCGTATAAAGGTGACAGAGAATTCAGTGTTTATTATTTTGTCGGTCCCGAGTACCAGAAGGACAGCAATAGGTAACGTGTACTTTTATTTACCACACACAGGAGCGGTAAGGCTTTACCCCACTCACAGAGTACCAGCGTACAATAAAAATGAGTCCATGTCCCTTTAGAATATAAACCATGTTTGCGACACTTAAATACTCCGCCATATCATAAAGATGTTATTAATGAACAATCATGCTTTATACGACTACCCTCCCTACTCAAAAGTATTGCAACGTACACTATAACGAATGCATTTTGGGTTGAAGGGGTCTTTCTATAATGATGTCCTAATGAAGTTTATTATTGGAAAATAACAAATCATTTAAAAAGAAATCGATGAATATCCTTTTTTCTTTTCTTTTCCAATGCAGAAGAGTTTTCTAATGCAGGCGCACCCACGGCAGAGGGGCTGGAACATAAAATTTAACATTTTCCGCCTTCCTATAGGGGTGGGGTGTTAATTCACATTTGCATCGTAATTTTGTGTCATATTTACCGTTAAACGATTTTAATGGTTTGGAAAGGCCTCCAACAAACAACAAATTCCAATATGTTACTCTGAAGCGGTCTCAGAAGGAAGACACCACCCCACGAAGAAGAAAACGTTTCCTATCTTCATAAGACAGTGGTAAGGAGGAAACGCCCCATATTTTACACAAGATCCCTTCAAGTTTTAATTTCTTATTCTTTCTCAATTCTAAAGGCGGATTATCACTGTAAACATCTTAAAACTTACTGTCATAAGACTTTCCAGTACATTTTATATAATGATGTAAAGAAAAGGCCATCCTCTTTAATTAGTAGCCTTATCCTCCTTACCACTGTCTTATGAAGATAGAAGGTCACTTTCTTCTTCGAGGGGTGTGGTCTTCTTTCTGAGACCTATCAGAGGAACATATTGACATTTTATGTTTGCTGCAAGTCTTTCTAAACCATCAAAATCGTTTTACGGGAAATATGAAACCGAATTACGATGCTAGTGTCAATTAACACCCCACCCCTATAGGGAGGCGACAAATGTTAAATTTTGTGTTCCAGCCCCCCTCCCCCTGTCGTGGGTGCGCCTGCAGTTGATAATTTCTCTGCCTTTAAGAAGAAGGAATAAAGAATATCCATTGATGTAATTTAAAATAATTTGTTATTTTCCAATGATAAACGTAATTAGGACATCATTATAGAAAGACCCCTTAAACGTAAAATGCATGCGTTATAGTGTATGTTGAAATACTTTTGAGTAGGGAGGCCGCACCTTTTCCTTGTCCAGGTGCAGGTTGGGCAATGAAAATGATACTTATAATAATTTCTGAATACCAAATAACTTTCATATTAGCTTTCTGAAATATATAGCAGTACAAATTGGAAGAAAATATATCTGTTTCGTTGCCTCATTATTACAAACACAGCTTACAGTGTGATAAGAGTTTAACAAAATACCGTATTATGCTCATCAAGCTGTGTCACTTGATGTATTTTCGGGTCCTTTTGGTATCCATGTTTTGAAACTTATGTTATTAAGTGGTTAACGGGATAATGGCTCATAAAAGATGACCTAAGATGATTATAATACAAATATGATGTGAAATCAAATGCACATTTCATGAACTTTTGAAACAAATGCAAAACTTCGGGAGTAAAAATAAAACTATAAATACTGACAACAATGGTATAGATATCTTTAAACGGAATATCCATGAATCTTGCAATTACAATTGTTTCATAGTAATTTGCATAGACTGGACTTATTTGCCTGAGTATTACATGATTATTTTTGTTTGACATTAATAGGGTTAAGAGAGATTATTAATAATGCGTGATTTCAAGTAAATATCTATTTACGTTCATGGAAAAAAATCCTAGGGTATTATGTATCCAAATTTAATCTGTCTAATGTTGAATTTGGAAGCAGAATAAAAATCATGCGAAATAAGCGTCCTAGTCATGTAGCAGTGGATTTTAGTCCAATAATGTGGATGGAGCAAGAGCAGTTCAAATGGTTGTCTCTTTGGAAATAATCCTCTATGGAATTATCACATGTAACAAACAAAAAAGACAATGGTTGATTTTCATTATTAAAATGATCAACTTCATAAAATGCATCAACATATTGACATAGAATGAACACAATTCCTTTAGAATGAGAAATAGATAGCGGTGTCTTGATGTAGTACATGCATGGGCTGTTCTCTACATTTCACGCGTGAGATGCTTGGTTCGATTCCCACCTCACGTTCGTCCTTAGCAAGGCGATTTACCCACATCGCTGCTCCACACCTACGAGTGAAATATGGACATGGTGCAAACTGAGGATAATGCAAATTGCAGTGCCTGGTATTATAATTGTTACAATGTGTTTGTAAAAAAAAGTTTGATGTAACTATCTCCTGCAAAAAGCACCACAGTAAAAATCTGACAAAATGTCTAAACCCTGCGAATTCTTCTACAAAGACCAATCGAAAATGGTGTCTAAGGTGGATGATTTGTAGTTATTACTCTTCCCAAATTTACGATGTCACCGATGTCACAAACTTCAAACTTCATTGAGCATTTAAGCCCAAGGGTGGCTATCGTGTCACAATTTGGCTGTTTATATGATGCCGTTGAAAGATGTATTCCATATCCAAACTGATTATTCAAGGATACAAATCTGGCAATTTCAGGGAAATTACACTTCACTATTGCAGAGTTTCATTACCAAATTGTATTCCCTCTTGTTATTATTTGACGTTCAACTCTCAGATGAGTTGGCAAAATCCAAAGTTTGGTTATAACTTTAGTGAGATGAGAAAGCGGATCGGTGTCAAATTCACACATGGATGTATCATGTTTCCTCGACGATCTAAATCCTAAAAAATCTCTACATCAAACCAGAACCTACCCAATTAAAACATGGTCGACAACCTTGCGATTAGAAGATTATTGTACGACTTGAAATAGTATTACTTTGACACCACGAGATATAATCCCTCTCATTTCGTACACAGTCGGTGATGGTTAATTATTCCACAAAACATCGGGGACATTCTATACATTTGTTTTCGTTGTTGAGGCTTTAAAAGTCATTTATGGGGCCGAGGACTCAAGAGTTCATTATACACGCCAAATCGGTTCGTATCCCACGAGATCGAGTAAGAGCAGGAATTCGAGTAAAGCGATACGATTGTATTCGACTCTGTCATGGAATGGTGAAAAAAGAAATGGCGAAGAAGAGATATTAGGCGTTATTGTGGACACTTTTTATCCCCATGATTATTAAAGTTGGTTTCAGCGTCTTGTTTTTGTACGTTCCAGTGGTCAGCTAAAATTGGGTCCGAGAATGCACACAAGATTGCATTCGAGAGTTAATTTATCTCCTGGATGGTTCGTTTCCATCCGTCGTTGATTACAAGTCTTGAACATACTAGTTAGTACGCTTAAATATTCTGGCTGGTGTATCCGTGTTGCGGGGAACGTGTTCGCGAAGACTTCTTGCGATAGCGTCTCGCGGCGGGAAATTGTCTCGATCTGTATCATGTATCAACAAATCTCTGAATTATGATAGTTCCACCGCGAGTAGTAAGAGGAACATGATGGCCATGTGCATCTCGTTATAAGATAAACAAAGAGTCAAGTTCCGCCCGTGTTTTGATAAACACATTTACGATCTAGTCACACGTCCATTCCTTTCAATTATGAAGCGGTGCTTGTTTACAAATCTACCACCAGTCAGATTACAGGTCACATTTATATCCCCTGATCTGCGTTCCTTGCGTGAAACATTCGAGAGCAATACGAGTAATTTTAATAGCTAGCACGAATCACGTAGAGTGGCGGCCTGGCGCACATCATTCACGTAGGCCAGAGTCATTAATAAAGAGAGTTTTGGTAATTATTGGTTTCAAATAGTAGTTTCAACATGACACCTAATGTTATGTGATGAGCGTTAAACAATGGTTTTTAATTGTGATGCATCAGCATTAGAGAACTATATAAACACTGTGGAAGACCCGTTTAAACAAATTGTCGAACTTTGCTATCTGACATATCTGACAGTGTTTGAATGGACAAATAAACACCTTGAACACAAAGTTTGGACAGTTATGCTGTCACTAGTATATATGTGCAGATACAAAATTGCGCACATTAATTTTATATCAGCGATAGGAAATTCTGCAACACAGCAGTCTATGGAGAAAAGCTGGAATGGTCTCTCATGATTTATTTTTTTAAAGCACTTAATGTATGTTTTAACACTACAATTTTTTCAGGGCTTCATTTTTAGACCGTATCAAAACATAGTAGCATGGGAATCATGTAGCTCAGAGTTTTTAAACTGGAAACATTTGTTATACTCAATAGCCTTTAAGGAGCGATCACCCAAAAGCAGGGGCCATGTTGTAAATTATAGTGAAACCAAGTTGGCCGAACTCGAGTTGGCGTAGGCTACGCGTGGGTAAAGCTAGTCTGAATTCCAGACTCCGCCTCTGCGAAGCAGAGGCCGGCCGCGTAGAAAAATTTATTTTACTGGTCCATTCACTACGTCTGGCAGCCAGACTAGGGTAAAGCATGTTGGCCGTGCGACTGTGCGTATTACGTGTGGTCTACGCGGAGTACACGCACTATACGCGCTCACTGTGACCTTTGCATAGGCTGCGCATAGTTCGTGCGATTATGACATATCATGAGACTACTAGTTTAAACTCTACTAAAAAAATATGTAGTTATTAAGAGTTAGTATTCATAAAGTTTTAAAGAGTCAAGGTCCCTGAACCTCTTAAAGTTGCTGCTATCACGGTGATGATAGGCCTAGTCTAAGTAGTGAATAACATTGGTAAGTAAATCGTTTACTTGAAATAATATTTCATTTACTTTCGAAGCGTAAAATACATGAAGCGCCTATTACAATACAAAAGTAAAACAATATTTCCTGTTTTGCAATTTGATGTAGGCTATCCTTCTAACTTTACGCATGCGTCTTTAACCGTTTCCGCTTGTTCCGATATTCCTTCACCTTCACTGTATAAATCTCACCTCATCTACCTAAGCCCAATGTGTCAAGTTGTTGTTCGCTGCATAATATGAGTGTCACCTGCATGACATCTTTAGGTTTCCACAGATTCGACACCCAATAACTGCGCAATATTCATGCCAATTTCGATGAATGTGATTTTCAAATACAAAAGTGTAAAATTGTGAACACGTACAGTTTAACTCAACAATAACAACACGATTTACGAAGACATGTGAAATATGTTTGTATTTCTAACTAATTAAAACTTATTAAGGCGTTCTATCATAGAAATATTCCTTTATCAGTGAAAAGAAATTATTGAGTAAAGCAGAGACTTAAATCTGTGAATTATTTGTCTCTCACTCTTTGTCTGTGCGATTGATGAGAGGATAATATTTAACAGTGGATCACTCTCACACATGCTATTAATCAGACAAAAACCACAGGAATTAAACATAATTATTGTTATTTTACTTATAGATAATGTATCCCTTTATACGCAGATCATATTTCTTCTTTTATTTCATTAGAAAGTGAAGTTTTGCCTTTTTGTTCACCTTCATGTTATATTTGGAAATTCATATTCAACGAACTTCAATTCTGTGGAAATCGATCCTTTTATGGAGGTGATAATCATACTATCAGCAAACAAAAGTATTAACAAAACAGTAACAATTTGATAGATCGTTCGAAGAATTGAAGGACATATGAAAGTAGCGGGAAATGTTGAACACTTGAACCAATGAACCAGGAACAAGACGTGATGTCTGTACATACGCATTACTAGGAGTCACATTACGTTCATTATACTCACGTGAGCTCATGCTCATAACATTTCTACAGAAAAACTTTTAAAATATACTGGCATTTTTCATAAAAGGAAATAATCATGAGAATGTATATAATTTCCCGGTGT
The DNA here is from genome assembly GCA_001188425.1 of Eucidaris tribuloides. Classification (NCBI taxonomy): domain Eukaryota; kingdom Metazoa; phylum Echinodermata; class Echinoidea; order Cidaroida; family Cidaridae; genus Eucidaris; species Eucidaris tribuloides. The sequence continues at coordinate 111,805 of JZLH01S0018624.1, read as the reverse complement.
AAAATTTCATATGGACTTTTATTTAAAAACATACATTCGACTGTTTGTGATACAGAAGAGAGTTTCACTGACATCCCACTGACATCCCACTGACACACCTTTCCGTAATAGTGTGCTGTAGTGCAAAATTTGAAGTGGCAATTGTATCAAGATGATCGTTGTTCGTTTTTTAAAAATCTTCAAAAGTATCTAACATTACACGTTGTACATTGTTTTTTTCTATTGGTCCAGGTTTTCTTCTACAACCTTACTCCACATATCGACAAGCATTTTTTTTTCAATTGTAAGGTACCAAACAAAGTACATATCTTTTCCATAAATTTGACTCCGATCCCTCGAGGAATCAAAATTCATATTTCACTTCAATTAAAGCGCAACCTCTGTTTTATACCCTATCAGAAAGTTCTGGAAATATCTACGTGTCATTTGGCTATATGTTTGTGTATACTGGTAGTGTAATGTGCTTTTCGTATTCTTTTACATTCTAAATTTTCTAGTCTTACACATTCCATACCAACTGCTTAGAATTCAGTTTAGCATTGGGTTTAAATGATTACTTGATACGTGTTCGTACATATTAAATTAACGGAATTATTTGTAATTGTCGGACTTGAAATACATTTCCTTGAATGGAGTGTCATTGGCAAACATATTATACAACAAAGTTTTTTACAAGGGCCGAAATCACAGATCATTCGATAAAACAGGCGGTGGCGGTAGGCATACACACACATACAAACAGACAGACACACAAACACAGACAAGCTGACACAAATAACACATACTCTGCACACAAAAGACTTTGCTTGCTTACTTGTTATGATCCTTAGAGTCGCACTCAAGCCTTGCATCACTCTCACACGATTTCTTTGCTTTCAATCGATTGTGATTATTCTTTGTCAGTTTTTGTCATGTTTCTTGTTTTACACAATATTTCATTCAATATTTACCATGAACGTGTTGTGAATATCGTTAGATGAGTTGCCTTCAAACCTATTTATAGGCGTACGTGGGATACTCAAAGTTGTTACATGAAAAAGACGGCATACTTCTGTGCATCATTGAGTGTATGTACTTGTGTTCGAGGCCAGTATAACATTGAACTCAACATTTAGTGTAAACGTGTCTGGAATATTATTATAATGAGTGATAACCAGCCGGCCAGCCCCCTCCCCACTGCTACACTCAACCCACATAAGTGGCGGGTGTGTTCAATACAGGAAGGGTACTTGTGATTGTGATACAAAAGGGTACCGAGACGTGACTCGCATTCACACACATCAGATAGAAGCAGTTAGCTCATCACTAAGTGAACACTGTTTTCAAGCTTTGACTTAATAAGTATCTTTAAACCTTGAACATAACTTTGACGAAAATTACCAAACTTTCGAGGTCTAAATTTCTGCGTGACGTACAGGAATATGAATAGAAAATATGCTACAATACCTTGATGAGCCAGATTTGGTTAAAATCTAAATCTTTACCGCTCATTATGTTGAATATGTTTCCTTCGAGTAACGCGTCTTTAATTGTCATGTTAATATTTTGAGACAAACATCAATTGGCAAAAACATTAAATAGAAAATAACGATCGACACATGTCGCAAACCCAACAATAACAACAACAGCAATCGCTAAATACTTCCTGTTGACAAAAGTGATCATAATAATCCCTTCATTCCTATTATTAGTAAAGCCACTTTTCAAAATTAATTTAGCAATTTGAATTGAAAGTAGCCTGCATGTATTAGGTAAATAATGTACAGGATACAACAACGTTGAATTTTAATTAGAAAAAGACAGAGAATTGAGCAGTTCGACAGACACAACTTCATGGTTACATTGCGCGTCGAGTGATACATACATGAATCTCGATTCCCCTGCAACAAAATAATATCGTATGTTAAATGTTCCTTTTGATCATCCTCGACCGTTGGTTTTACAAGACGGAGTACAACAAACAGAGCGATTTGTTGATACAGATGTGTACAAAGTCAGACAATGTGTCCCTCCACGGTCATGAATATTGCTTCGTATATTATTTACATCCTAGTATCGACAATTCCTGGCAATATTTGATACCTTTCACCGCGACCCTCGCCGTCTTTATTGCATTTATGAGCTGTACAGATTTAGTCGATTTGTAGCACGTCTGTGCTTTATTAAAGAATTTTTTCCGTAGATCACAATATTGCACTTTCTGCATATTAATATTTTTCTGAATTGAAATAACGTGCAAAATAACAATGAGATGGCCTCCTTTCAAAGAAATACAGTGTATACTTTTTTTCTGTACATGTCTATTCTTGATGTTTGTATCAGACTCAGTATATGAGCAATATATGTCTTCCAAGTCGTGTTCTAATAATACTTGCCGTATATGTCGGAACTGAGAGCCTTGGCAGTGAATATCCTTCTCCGTCCTTTTCATCAGAAACAGAAGAATAAATAATTTTGTATCTATACGGTAAAAATGTCGTTGGTTAAAGGTAAATTACATGATTGGGGTAGTCCTTGACTTGGGCTGATACTATTCTAGAATCTAGTATACTATACAAGGATTCTGCTATGAAAATTTGTGGTCAACCGTTGACTTATTCTAACATAACTACTGTCAATATCCCTTGTAGCTGGCAAATCTGATGTGTAGCTTTCTATCGAGTTCATTTCTCTCGGGCCTCGGAGAGAAAGAAAATACTAATATGTTCATCAGTTCATGCTTGAATTCCCTTAACAAATTAAAGACAAATCCTTCCAGTCGGGAGATCCACTCCAGCTGGTGTATAATTGGTATATGTTTCAACTCATTAGGTTCTTCAGGCATTTTCAAGTGTTCCCAATCATGTCATTAACAGTTTAGATGTATATCTTTTTTCAATTCATGACAAACTGTCTTTTCATTACGTCAAACTGTGCCATGAGTGCGTGGGGAGGTTAAAATTTGCCACAAAAATCGGTAATACAGGAAAGGAGATGGATATACGTCACTTTCCAATAATCCCTCTATAAATAATAAATAATGAACAGGGTGCTAATATATCACGGTAATTACCATTCTTTGTGATACTTCATTATCATGAAGTGCAATATAAGAACACGTGGGAAACAATGGACAAGTTGTAGTCTAGTTGCTCTTTCCATTGCCCTCTTCCTTAATACATATATCAAGCTAAAATTCTTTACATTTAAATTGGTTACTTTATTCTTTATAATAAAATTATTCAATTTCGACTCTCAATGATTTATTCCATTGACCACGTTATTATCGACACTTTACATTCTCGCACACATCCTACTTTATTTAGAACGTCCTCATTTCTATAACTGACAACCTATTTTCCCAACAACGTTGTCATGCGTTTCAGAATCAATTGACCGATTTCACTAATGGGGTGTCGACAAGGTAAATTGAACTGCGTGAACTACTTAACGTTCGTTGTAAACAGTTATGGTGTGTTTGTTTCTTTTTCATTTGTGCTTGTGCTTACATAGAGCAGAATTCCATTGGTCAGTTATGTGCTATACAGTATAATGATTACAAATGAAATAACACATGTACGTCGATTAGCCATTAGGAACAGTCGAAAGTTTGGTGTTTTTGCTTTCTGTAATGGTGTCTGAGATTAAGATGGAATGGCAGACGTATTATAAATCTCTTGAAAATTCAATAAAAAAGATAAATAATGGTATTGAAACTGTACACATTCCAAAAATCTATAAATCTGGCGATTTTTGGCACTATTTCTGTTTCATTTGAAGTTGTTTTCTTAAGAGGACAATATCAATTTTAAGGGAATGAATGAGTGTCATATTAAAGGTAACCGCTACAAACACGCAGTACGGGAAAGACCCCCCCCCCTCAGTCGAGTGATCTTGTTATCCTGCTCACCCATATAATATGACCGCGGACACAGAACGGCGCTATTGGCTGGGTATTCTGCTCGTTAATGGCATGTCTTGGTTTTCTTCCTTCTGCCTTCTATTGACGTAATTTTAAGTGGATTTACCGAGAATATATCCATGTCATAATTATCTGAAAATTACGGTTATCTTTGAAAAAGTTTATTACCTCTGCACAAGGATTATTAATGCAATTTAATGCACGAAATTGGTGAGTCATAATGCGACCCATCTTCTGAATCTCGAAATGCTATTTTAGGGTAAAAACGCTGTTTCCTGAGAAGCACACTCATGCAAAAAAATTCTGAACATCTTGAGTCTGGGAAATGATCGGTGGTTTAACCAATCATATTAATGTAAACACAAGTTCAAGTGGCGGCATGGGATTTTTGATAAAATGCTACGCTGTCACATGCGCATGCTCAAGTGATCACTCGCCGCTGCTGATCTTTCTCCCCATCTCTGTTTGTGTGTGCCCTGGCTACAATGATACGGGCGCGCAGGCTGGCGGTAGCACGCCATGAATATGCATGCGGGATGCGTTAATGCCGTTTGAAATGAACTCTGACAAATCAAAGCGTGCACACCGATCGCGATGCATTAGTGTTTCGGAGACCACCGACAGTGGATGTTGTTAAGCCAGATTATTGACTTGTACTCTCTAAGATCTTGTACGGATCTTGATGACGGCAAGAAGTAGGGACAAAAATCATGTCTTTGCTGATGATAGCTTAGTTCAGTGTCTGTTGAGAGATATCATTATGGTTTAGCATGTATGGATTGCGTTTGGGACAGGACAATGGCTGGAATTCGGCCGTCAGCGTGTGACTGATGAGCTTGAACTATTCTTTGCAATATTTCGCCTCGCACGTGCTGCGTCTAGGTAAGTTTAAAGCTACAGTAATCGGTTACTTAACACGAAGCTTCTCTTTTTGTTGCATGATGTACGAAATGTTATGTTTTAACTTATTCAGCTGAATCAAGACTTCTCTGAAATAATATGGCGAGGAAGTTCTTGAGATAGACATAGACATTAATCAGTAATACGTTGTCGTATAGTATAAATGTATAGATAATCCACCTGCTTTTGAGAAAGAAAAAAGTGTATGTTTTATATAACTTTTTTGCCATTACACCTATTTTTGGTGCTGAAAAGGACGAAAAATAGTAATAAGTTGATTTGTGATAGTTGTAGGACCTGGGTAGCAAATATTCTGCACCAGACGTCGTAATCTAAAACGATAAGTTACTGAATAAAAATACAGTTACCACAGTCGTTGTAAATTCATTATTTCAAGTCCTCTCTTGGAAATCATGTAAATAGGGAAACTCGAGAACAACCTTTCTTTCTAGACTGGACTGTACAATAAGTACAAATCAATACTGGACAGATCAAGATAATTCAATGATCGAAGAGAAAGCTAGAGTCTTCGTGGTCACTCGTAGCGTCAGACCATGGCGTGTAGAATTTCGTCGTTCTAAATCTTGTTCAAGTCAGTTGTATGATAATTGGTTGGAAATTATTCCTTGACGGTCAACCTTTCCAACTCCCAGGTAATCGCACTCAACGGGTGTACGCTAACTTTATCTCGTCTACCAACGACGTACATTTCAAAAGGGAGTTTATTTCTGCAAAAGTGCGCCTGTATTTTGTTGTATTGGACGCTTCAACTTTGGTAGAACTAAATTTTCAATCAATTCTAACTTGTGAACACATTATTATACACTAGATTTTTGGTTGGTGTCATTTAATAACTCAATTTTGTATTTTTCGATTCGTACATATTCGATTAATACGTGGTAACAATCGATATGTCTTGCGGTGAAATATACATGATCGATACTACTCTCGAGAAGAAAAAAAAATGAAACCGTTTTCTCATATCAAGGAAAAATGAAATATAATACCGACTGATATTTAACTAGATGCAATTATCGTAAGTTGTATAACGCGGGAATATTGATTTCAGTTTTCAATTCAGTACGTGAGACTACAATTGTATATGTTTGATTAGTAACGGATGTGTGCTTGTGATCGGGTTATTGACAACCTATTGTGATGCACGTGTAGACTTTAAATTTCTCCGCACATCCTGGGATTTACGATATCAAGTATAAACAAATTAATACAATTAACAATGTTCATTCATTTTGCAGCCTAGGCCTATATGCAACCATGGTATATGGTAGCTCCATGATGCAACGTTGCAAAACAATTCTTTGCCTACATAATTATTATTCTTCGTATACGTGTTTTGATGTGGGGGCGGATGTGGTAAAAACGTGATACGATTAATCGTTATAAAAAAAAATCGGATTAATTTATGCACTCCTCGTCGAGCTGTGGAAGAATGGTTCTCTTCAATAATTAACGCACTTGCTTCTGCTCCTACTTGGGCAGTAGACATCATCATGATTAAAAGGCACTTTCTCCATTTCAACCAAGTGTTGCAGTCCTTAATAAGACAGAATTGTGACTACAATCTTCTGTCTTATATGTGATCAAAATATAGTTAATATTAGAGTATGCATGGGTGAATTGTTCAAAAGTTTATCTTAAAATGAGATCATTGAGCTCGTAAAAGGGAAATGATTACACAAACGGGTTTGTTTTATTAAACATATAATATACGGAAATCACAGAGTTAACAGACAAATTATGAAATCCAAACAATTCAATATTCATTCAATCAAATAACTCAAACATGGAAACAAAATAATAGTGCAGTATGCACTAAACATATACTCGTATTAATATGCACAAACATATACGCATATATAAATATCCTTATACCCACATTAATGCTTGTACATAACAATATGAACCCGCATGTACATGTAGGCCCACTAATGTGCTCATTGTGCTACATGCTGCCAACCTGCCCTATGTGGGACCATATTGCCCAAAGGGGTGTATAGTTCCCATACAAATCGTAGACAGCGTTAAATCACATCCATGCACGGTCTGTATGTACATTTCAGTATCAGGTTGCGTTTCCTCAACACTTCAAATTATTCCTATCCTCGATTGATTTGATTTTCCACAGTGTCTTAAATGGTTCGAGTTGAAATCTTGAACAAACTGGGCAATGTTTAACCCGATTCTATTTCCCCTCCTCGACAGACGTTTACATTAAGCACACAAACACGTTTTCGCGCCAATCGTCATACCGTCTGCTGAACTGCTCGCTCTCCAGTGCATACACTTACACGTGCAAATAACTGTTAACTCGAATGTAAAAGGCAAAAACATCATCTCTGAAACTGAGACATGGAAGTGTTAAATAATACACATACAAACAAAATGCGATATTTAAATTGCACTTACGCCAGAACCGGTAAGAAATGTAAACGGTGTGTGCATATTTTATGATTACTAGGACATGTTGTTTGAAGCGTACAAAATGTTCCTATACGAAGAGCTATTCCTTTCTTGTTTACAATCCAGTTCCATACTGAGATTTGCCGAATATTTTTTTTCTGGAAAGAGAATCTCGTCGTGTCAGAAGTCATGTGCAATGTTTGAAAGATCTACGAGGTGACAAACTAAACATAACAATATAACCTCAATAAAAAAAAAAAAAATTACGACCAACGCAAAATGTGCAATTTAAATCGTAAATTTAAATCGTAAATGTAATGTACCTCAAACAAAATTAAAAGTAAGCAAACCTCTCACGACATAATTCGAAAGAGGTTAAGATAATGTTTCTAGAAGACACCAGATATTTACCGGAAATTTGCTGTTGTGCACATGTACTGAGCTTCTCATTAACCATTAATCATGGCCATATCCATTATCAAGTCGATACTTCGTTGAATTGCAAAGCCAAGAAATAAAACCTAAATTTACTAAATATCAGTCCGAGTAAATTATTCATTTCCATTTTCTTCCGGAATAATTATGTATCGGACACGATAAATACATGATTATATTCCGGAAGGAATTGGAAACGGTTTCTTGGAAAAGGAGGCTGTTTTTCATGATCGTCAACCTCTCGGAGAAAGTTGAACTGAATGAGAATAAAGTAGGACACCGGGTTTTTTTTTATCTGTTGGCATCAGCGTCTTCACTTCTTGAGACATATAGGACTTCGTTTTGTAATGCATAGAGTGAATACAGTGTTGTAATCGTTATCAGTTTATACAGCATCCCCCAAGTTCTCAGTCACTTCATTTGGTCAATAATTTTATGCTTTTCTGCGTTTCTTATCCGTTCATAGCGTGCCAATGAAATTCCATTTTCACGGTCATTTAATCAAAACTCTGACCACTAAGTGTCATTGTCGTGTATGTGTATCTATGTGTCCGTGCATCCGTGCATTTATGTTTGCGTATGATCTGGGTGAGTGATTGTATGAGTGTGTGTATTATATGTTTGTGTTTCCTTTTACTGATGGAATGCATTACCGTCTCTTATTTCTAAACTCATTTTCTGAAATGTACTGTAAATTTGCCGCTATTGTCACACGTATTCTTGATGATTATTTGCAATCAAATAAACTGAGTTGGAATTGATTCTCAA
>JZLH01S0018624.1:74779-98459 GCA_001188425.1 Eucidaris tribuloides | reverse complement strand
GTCTTCAATTTTTGAAAATTACACCGTTCGAGGTAAACGTCATAAATCGTAAAACGTTGTAAATCGTAAAATCTAGTGATTCGATGAAAATTGACAGATTGTAAATTATAATATCATGATGATTTCCCCTAAACCATGTCATATTCGTTTTCCTTTTAGGAATTTGAAGTCATTCAGAACACGACAATCATTGACCTACCCCCCCCCCCACCGTTCCCTACTCTCTCTCTAAAAAAAAAAAGGGATCACTCGAAGATTTCGAGTGATCCTTGAGGTCACTCCAAAATGAGTGACAAACACCTTTTCACTCCAAATTCACTCTAAATTCACTCTTTTCTGAAATTCACTCCTCAAAGAGTGAATATTTTCACTCAATATTTCTTAGAGAGTACGTTTAACAGTAAGTGTTAATCTCTGTAGCAGTCTTCGTCATGGCTGTCACTTTACAATTGAATAACTGTCAATAATTATTTATGAGCCAGCAAAGATGCAACGATAGCGGTATGTTAAAATTGTGAGGTTAATTAATTTCATATAATGTATACTGTATAGCTGTGATATTGTTTTTAGGCAGATTAATGCATTATTATTATTTCTGTTATGGTAGAAGCTCAATTGTTTGCTGCCTATACTTTATGCCAGCAACATCGAGCTTCCGTAATTGAAAATATAAAGCACACGTGCGATAAATATTAATGTCTGTATATAAACAATTGATAATGTACATCAACGAAAACAGATCCTATATTTCATGGATGATAACTGAAAACTGAATTAAATATCAAAACCACAAAATATGTCATATGATAAGTTTAGAAATGAAGTGTTATGCTTTGACGTTTGTCGTGTGTATATACAATTAAAATTATTATTAAAAATATGAAAGTTATCATGGCTGCATGTATACAACGCACAGGTGAATATATACTTCCACATACACAAGACTGCTCATAGTGCACTTTAATACAAACATAGTGATGTGGTGATGCAACTGGTCATTATGTCAATTACGAGCACACCATAAAAAGTGATATCCACTGCCCCCCCCCCCCAAAAAAAAGAGGTTAATTCTGTATGTGTGTACAGTAGCCTGAGTCTGTGTTCGATCTTTTCAAAGTATAACAAACATTGTCCATAGACTTTTTAAGTATGGGTGAGTACAGAGATGTTATGGTATTGGTGTGCAATTCAAAATAACACCAAACCCAACGAAATCCAGATCAAATTGCTATCCTTAAGGATGGACTTACCGCAAACCTCTAAGGTGTACTGCATTTTTACATGGAATATCTACTAAATTTTATGCAGTAGTTATGAAGAGAAAATAAATGTTTCATGAAATATACATTAACTGACTATGTGTAACCACCAACGAAACACTTATTTAGTCATAAAAGCTCTAACTTTCACTACAATATAACTACTTGTACGATCAGTCTACAAACACGTTAAAACTTTCACCCGCTTCTTTATGAACGCCATATGAAACCTTAATAAAAGAAATACACAGACTGGATTGCCAAAATCAAACGCCTCTATGGTTTTGATTGACACGTTGTTTGTATTTTAGCGTGTGGTCCGAACCGTTAAGTGTTTGAATAAGACGTTAAGGTAGTGTGTTTAAGAAATCAGCAGCAACAACGACAACTGAATGTAACCACATTATTCTGAAATTGAATTACATTGTTACTTGATATACAATTCGCATTTCTCCGTTCTTGTTTAATAGAGCTACCAATTGCCATCAAGCATGTAACAAGAAATATTCCACCATTGCGAAGTATGTCTGATGCCTCTGATCAAGGAGCTTCTGATACAAGGTCCTACTAGCACGTATTGCTAAGTGATTTCTTAAAAGCCTTTTTCCTGTTTTAGTGACGAAATCAAAGGAATATACTGCGTAGATTTCAGTTTATCAGTTGAAGATAAATGTGTAAACCGATAACTTAAGTCATTATTACCAAAATTAGCCATTGAAACTCTGTCTTGACAGTGCCACACAATATTCTACGAAAAAATGATTCGTTTAATATCTGCGTAGAAGATTTATGTACAAGCCTTTAATGATGAGTATGAAAACGTTTGAAGTAATGAAATTAACTTCAAAACATTGTTTTTGTTTTGTTGGTCGTTTTGTAAAAAAATAGATTTTTCTACTTAGATTGTCATAGATAATAGCGAAGTGACTGTGTAGTAGTTATGTTTGCATAATAAATACGTGATAACACATTTTAAAACATCAAATGTAACCTTTAAATCCTTACATTTGCTTTCTACTCGATGGATTTTTTGAGCTCCACGAGGTCTTGATTCTATTATTTTCAACGATTTTTTGTATTGTTTTACTTTTCTTGATTGCACAGTAGAGGCAGTATTCCTTTTGAGGAAATCTGGTGTTTTTCTTTTACTCTAGATTTTTTTTTTATAGATTTCAGTTCTTCGATCTCAGTATATAGGATATGTAAATTGGACGATCGATGACAAAGACAATATCATTTCCATGCTCCCCGCGGGCGATTCAAACAACGCCAAACCGTTATAATTTGATACTGGGTTTGGAATATTATATTTGTGAACCATGGGATTTAAAATTCATTCGCATTCTTCTATAAACGCAGGAACTACACGGCTTCCTGCATTTACGTATAGAATTGATAGCGTGTATACCTCACATGCTATATGCTCGGCGTTTATTGTGACAATACATTTTAGAATAAATTTAGATACGTCTCTTAACTAAAGAGTGAATCTTTTGCCAATCTCTTCTTTTTTTATGTTTTACGGATTTTGACCTGTGCATTTCATAATAGTGTAATAAATTATTAAAATACATATGCGACAAAACCCCATGATTCCTCAAAATTGTAATCATTTTTGCCATGAGATCCTGACGTTAATGAATGGGAGGAAATAATTTCATTATTAAAATACAGGTTATTCAATCACACATTATGGATTCATGTCATATACTCATGAACCTAAGTACTATTATTGCATACTCGGGCTACTTAAAATCTTTTTAACATTGAATCTATGTCAGCGTTGTATCATGGAAAGCCATTATACCATAGAAATACATGTTAATATTGCCCGGCATATTAATCTTCAAAACCACGTGTAGCTTTATTGTAGCTGGTATTCTCTCTCAGTTTCAAGGTGAAATTAAGATGAACATTAACCTCCTATCATTTTTACCGCACAAATATTAAAATCAGGTGACGCATAGATATTTGGTGGTTTCTTAGCAGCAAAACAGTAAAACAGTTCCCAATTAATACCACGATCACGATGCACCCAGCCATAAGGCTTTCTGTTAAAATCACACATTGTTTTCCTAGAATATGACTGCGTTTTGCCTGCATATCCACACGACACACACACACACACACACACACACACGACACGACACACACACACACACACACACACACCACCACCACCACCACACACACACACACACACCACCACCACCACACACACACACACACACACACTGCTACATCCCACACCCTACACACACACTACACACACACACACACACACACACACACACACATACACATAGACACACACGCACACACACACATAGACACACACGCAAACACACACACACACAGACACACTAGACACACACGCACACACACACACAATATAGACACACACGCACACACACACACACACACACACACACACACACACACACACACACGCGCACATACTTACACAGGCATCCTTGTGGGGTATTGATATTTGTATGTGAGTGTTTGTGTGACAGGACGATTCCACGGGTGTAAGCAGTGTTGTGCTTGGTTAAGGGGTTAAAGGCATTGTATAACAATGTTTCCTGTTTAAAAAATCTGAGCTACATGATTCCCCATGGCTACCAGTGTCTCTGATACGGTATAAAAATGAAGCCTTGAAAAAATTGCAGTTTAAAACGATCGTTAAGTGCTTTGAAAAAGTGAAAATCATTGACAGATCATTCCAGTTTTCCCCCATAGACTGCTGTGTTGCAGAATTTCCTATCGGCCGAGATAAAATTACTGTGCCAATTTGTATCTGCACATATTTTACTAGTGACAGCATAACTGTCCGAACTTTTGTGTTCTAGGGTGTTAATTTGTCGATTCAAACACTGTCAGATATGTCAGATAGCAAAGTTCGACCATTTTTTAAACGGGTCTTCCACAGTGTTATATAGTGTCTTTGAAGTAAAAATTTCTTCATGGGTATACAGAATGTTGATATATGATGTTTTGGGCCACTATACAGTATGCCAGTTGATGGATATATTTGTTGGTACCTGATTTATTCCGTACAAAGAAAAAATACCTCACATGGCTGTTCCTGTTCTCACATGATACCCCCACAACTATAGCTGTGTAAGAACTTACAGTGACACACATACACAAAGGCAGCGAACACACACACACACCACACACCACACACAACCACACACACACACACACACACACACACACACACACACACACACACACACACACACACACACACACACACACACACACACACACACACACACACACCATTACACGTGCACGCATTCAAACCGATGACATCCATTTCCATCTGATTTTTACACGACAAGCGATGACACACACATATGGATACGCATCACTGAACCGATGACAGTCTGGAATTTTACTGTAGAACCGATGACATGACAGAGACCTGTGTACTGATGACCTACCCCCTATATGCAAAAGCATGTAATTTGGGACTATCTGCCAAAGTCTGGGAACCGATGACGTCATCGGTTCGGTGTGTGTCATCGGTCGTACAGTAAAATTTCTTTCGTATGTCATCGGTTTGAATGCGTGCACAAGTGCGCGCACGCGCGCGCACGCATACACATATACACTACACATACACACCACATAGGCCCTACATACACACTCACGTAGAAGCTTACGTCAGATACTGCTCGAATAGAACTGTTGATATTGTAAACATATTGGCAGGATTGAACACGTTCCAAGAAACAATGTGCATACAATGCGTTAACCTTCTGGTGGAATTAAAATTGGTAGCGGTTCCGATGGTGGCTGAAATTGAGCGTTTTATCAGGATCACGCGAAAAAAAATTCAAATAAAGTCTGCCCTCCTTTCTTCACGGAAATTACGATTGATTTGTCGTCTGTTTCTGTATATGAGCGCCGTTCTATTATTGACAGTAAATAACCTGTTATACGAGGACTAGGAAACCATGAAATATTGAATTTGTGATCATCTGAGTAGATAAACCTTTTCATTAGTCGACATTGGTTTCCGTTCAATTCTTACGGAACAATGTCTGTTATTAGTCCGCTAATTGTTTAAGATTCATCTGTATTTTGTAAGTGATACTACTCATGCATATAAGATGCATACTGCATTGTCTACCAAGACTGGATTTGTACTGTATGTTGATGAGCCACCATGCATCTGAGGTGGTTAACGTATATTAGAGATCAGTTTCAGAAGTGACGGTAATGTTTACAATTTAATCAAGTGTTTACAATCTCATCGGTATGATTTGATCAATCGTTGCACAATTTGCTTCGTATTTGATTAGATATTATATATATTTTACAGTTTGGGGGTTTACTTTATAGTTTGTATGCGGTATTTTGATATTATATTCATATTTATATAAAAAAGTCAAATTAAAACCCTGTCCAAGGCAAACAATAGTACTAATCATTTTTCGCATCCTTATTTTACTACTATACTGCTATAGTTACTTTGTTCACTGCTACTCTATAACTATTACTACTACTTATACTCCTCCTCTCATCTTCTTCCTAATAGCACTATCAATTCTACAACAAAGATAAAGAAAGTCAAATTAACGTGAGTAAAACTAGACAAAGGACAAAAGAGAAAGGACCAAAGAAATTAAAAAGGACGAAAGACAAAGAAAAAAGGAAGATTCCAAAAACAGAAAAAAGGACGAGAGAGAAAGAAAAAACATTAAACAGACAAACCAAAGACGAAGGTAAAAGAAGGACAAACAGAAACAGGACGAAACCAAAAATGACAAATTCAAAATAGTCATTTCCTGGTCTCTTCTGTAATAGAAAGTAGGATGATCTAACTCACACGACAAGAGATGATAACAATTGCCTTGTAGTAAGTCTGAGATCTTTTCACACTGGAAAGTTGGAAGATAATACAGTGAACTAGAACGTTACTCTGGGGATTAGTCAAATATCGGTTACTTTTAGGAATGAATATAGAGGAAAGATTATTACAGAAGAATGGAATAGCAAATGACTTTATGATCAAATACCACGGTCCTTGCAATAAGTGAATGCAAAGTCGTGTTCGTGCATGATTTAATGGCTATGTAATCTAAAACAAAATGTGGGAATTGTAGAGCATCGTGGGTATTGAAAGGAGAGGCGATTTAGGCTAGCATTTGTGCGTCGCCGAGTAAAAATCGATAGATCAGTCAATGAAAATATACTACTGTGCAAGCGAATGAATTACTGGCCAACTCGCCCGGATGTTGTGAGGATACGAGAACGGGTAATCGGTTCCTTTTGAAGATCGGATTCTTGAACGGACATTTAGAAATGAATAAGTATAATGTTGAAATCGCCAGAGGTGTAGTTCCTTCATGAGGATTGTAATCTCAGTGATGAGTCCTCTAGGTTTTTTTTATTAGCCAGAATATTTTGATCCTGCTCATGTTCTTTTGATGAAGCTAGAATTTTAAATCTAACCCTTTGAGCGCCAATCTTGCATCTGTACACATATTTACAGTTAAATTGGACAATCGTTATAATTATTTTTTTCCTTAACCTTTGTACATGAGATACTAAAAAAATAGCTAGTAAAGATAACTACTGTACTTGTGCATTTGTAACATCTTAAGAAAAAAGTGTCATTTTCAATACAGCAATAAAGAAAGCAAAATTCAACGAAAATATAAAAAGAACACTTGGCATTATTATCCCCATAGAATCAATCCAGGGTGTGTAGAGTTAAGACCCACAATTATTTCTCCTGATTTACTGAAGACGTTGTCAAATGTATTCATGAACAAAACATAGAAAACCTACAATAAGTGTGTTTGTGATAATAGAAAATGTAATGTTAGTTCATATCACAGAAAAAAAAGTTTACTTGATTAGAATCGTCCACTCTGATTGATATAATTAATTAGATTTTTTTTTTAAACAAACCGTTGAAACCACATTACCCCGGGCAGAGCCGACGATACAATTCACGCAATTTCATTTCTGAAAGTAGATCAAAGATGTATTCTTGCATTTTGTAGCACTACAAACTTGGAAGTGACTATAAAAACATAAAAACATGAATATGATAAATATTGATCGGGATAGTCATCACTCTAATCATGTGTGAAGAGTTTGGAAGCGGAAATCAAATTGGCGGGAATACCCGCCCTTGCATATACGTCATCAGTGCAATTTCCGGTTATATTTTATCAATGCGAGAAGGCTATGACATTACTACCTTGCCAATAACAAAACCGTGGTTTTATGAAAGTTTTGATTATCAGTTGACCTGTTTTGGGTATTTCTAAATGTAAAGTAAAAATCGAGGTCAGTTAGGTCGAGTTATTAACGTAAAGTTCCGAATCAGGAGTAAATGAGTCATATAATAATGATATTAAATAGTACAAAGCCCTCTGCATATGCATAGGCTGCAAATAACAGTATTACTATGAGATGGGTAAATTAAATAAAAATGTGTAGCTGCATGTTTGACACGTTGATCAGAATAAATTCATAGCGAAAATGGGTCATGACAAAATGTCTTTTCGATCACTTCATCAAAAACTAGAATTAAACACACTGTTTTAAGAATAAAAAATCGTGAGATGAATGATGATATGTGTTTCCATTCTCTTAAATTCTACGGTAATAATTGATGATTGTGTCAAAATAATCACATAAATGTGTGTATCACATAATGGTCAAAATGTTATTGCCTATAATCCGTACATGCAACACATGAAACTGCCATCCCCTCTACAGTTAATACTCAGGAAAATAACATCCCGACCCTAAAAAAAAAAAAAAAAAACCTACAAAAAACAAGAAAACAAACATGAAATAGCACCCACGCAATTACCTTCAGGATAATTATCAAATTGTGGAACTTTATAACCCCCCCCCCCTTCGTGAAAAAATTATCACCTGGAGAAATACCTATCTGCGGGTTGGGGTTATTGTGCTAGATGTGAAGAGAATTGTACATGGACAGAGAATAGTACACCCTGGACGTAACCCTCCTGTTTATCATCCTGGAGTAGTTGTCCAGGTCGTTGTTATTCTGGATTAGTTCTAGATTAATTGTCCTAGAACCTGATTATTTTGATGTTCATAAATAATATTGACCCTATATACAAGGAGGATCGAGCTTTCCGACCGACGGACCGTAACAACAACCAACACGATCAGCTTTATAATCCAGCACCAGAATAATAATAATGAAAGTCGGGGATTTATTGTCCTGCTAACAGTACATCAGAAAAATCACCCATTCTCTTTCGTGTTTGATAACATGTTCGATATCAGGTTCGATAGAAACTTTACGAATAAGATTAGTTAAAAACCACCTGCAGTGTATTGTTTCAGGTGATATGGAAATTTATTGCAACGTGGTTTCATTTCTTTGAATTCCGTAACTCATTCTGATACTGTATTGTCAGTTTGTTTTGTGTTTTAATTTGTTGTAGATGTCACTGCTATTTGTTCATTGTAGGTGTATTGGGCAAACTAATGGCAAAATATGAATACGCCAGTCATGTTATTTTGAGAAATACGTTGCCGAAACACGGGATTGCTGGTCATATTTTGCCCAAACTTTTACCTACTTTTCATTGTATTGTGTCGGTGAATTGCCGTCTTCACTAGATTACTAGAGGTGAATGTTCAGTCTACGCACATAGCGTGCAGGGGAATAGTGCACTTCGACATGAGAGAACGATTATGTACTTTCTTTCCGGGCCAAACATACCCTTTTCCATCAGCTGGAACAATTGTCAAGGATATCTGGTGATTGACAGAGACTCGTCTCTTCTTCATTTGCATCTTGTGGTTTGGGCAGTAAGTAGATCTCGACAGCAATGAATTCCAATTCATGAAGGCTTCACACTGATGGAGTATTGAGTTGGATGTTGGGAAGTTTTCAAGTTAAGTACGTGGGTGATGAAGTTCGTCCGGGCGAGGTCAGGCCTGCGTAGGATGAGGGACCTTGGCTATCGTGGACGGAACATAATGTATCAGTTTCACTCCGTATTTGTATTCATCGTATCAACATTGCGACGTCGCTTGATCGCGTCAAAGTAAATGTCATATGCAAGCAGAGAGTGTGAGAGAGATGGGGAGAGAAGGGAGGAGGGTAGGAGAGGGGAAAGACACGTTTGAATTATTCACGCATCCTCATAAATGTTCTATTTTTTTTACAAAAGGATTCGCAAACAAACATTTTCATTTGATTGATTTACTGACCGTTTTGTTTAACTAACAGCACAGACACTTACTCGAACAAACGTCATTTACGCAGAAAATGTGTTTACCGGAACTTGCCGAAAAATCGTCTTATTTATGCTCAAAGTGATATTTGTTTGCAATACGTTGTCGCCCATTACCTCCTATCACTGTCAAAAGGCCGTTTAACCACCTGTATGACGATATAAACCGTGCCATATCTGATTTGTCATATATTATACATGTATATATATATATGTATACATATAAATATATATATATATATATATATATATTACATGTTTTGATAAGAACGAAGTTTTCTGTTAACAGTATAGTTCCTTAGATACAGTAATAGATTGAGATTGCACAATACATGTATATTATACTTTACTCTGACGCACAGGAGTACCATAGAATTTAGATATTGAAAGCAAAAACTGCAATAAATTATGATAAGACAGGGACTTTTCCCTGTCCTCTCTTCTTTTTCATTGTTCATTTAACATAAAACACAAAAAATTCAGTTTATTAGCTCATACATCGTTTATGATTCTTGATATTTAGCAGCATTTGTTGTTCACAGAAGGCAGTCATGTCACATGTAATATTGATTAACACATGTCACCGCAGACATAGTTGCAATTCAATCAATTTCGTGTCATTTATCGTGTATTTTGCTTAATTGAAATAATAGCATCATAACAATATCTGCATTTGCTCATTGGTGTATAACACATCGCAGCCGCAGTGGATACTTACTTGCAGAACCATAATCCGATTTACATGTTCTGCTATCATCATAATACTGAGAAAAATCTGGTTTTGATTGCCTTCATGCGTTCTAAGTTACGAATTGAATCCTAAATCGTAGAATATTCTGCGGCAGATCAAACGACACGATGTTTAATTCAACTCTGACAATTTGCAACTTCATACTCCGAAGACAGATTACATGCCCAGAAAGCGTTCCGTTTCAAGAAAATCTAGATTATTTACAATTCTTCTGAATCGATTAACCTTAACTCATCATCGGTTAATGACGCTTGATACATGGACTACCACCATAATCCATTAAAGAACGACCTTTTCCCTGTACGAAGCTATTAAATAATTCGTTAACATGCAACATTTTCGATACATTGTTGATTACATGAATCCGATGAACTCCATTTCTTCAAATCTTTACCTCATTCCAGGCATTAAAAGCAGTTTATGCCATGACGTTTCAAACTGATGTTGCTACTTGCACTTTTCGCGGAAGACACAAATTACTCTATTTCTCAGACTATTTAAACTAGAAACTTCTCCAAACCTACCTTGGAATGATACGCGTATCCATAACAAGAGAGATGCAACGTAATGCCCATGTTTTGAACATCGCACATAATCCCAAGATAAACATACTGACAGGGTGAGGTCGTGTCTTCGAAAGCTACCCCAGATTACGTTTACCCAAATGTTATCATCACGATCTTATTAGCTGACATAATAAACCGCTAGAATATCACATTTTTCAGGTTTACATATGACCTATGCTCAGCTTGTTTAACCATTTCAATATTCCTTGAGATGTTTTGGTTCTTTCTCGGGTATGTTAGAAGTTTCTAAAATAGTTTTTTTTTCCCTGTAGGATTTTTATCAGTGTACTCGTAATTCTTGTATCGCCCAGCAAACCTGTTAAGGCAGTATGCGTTTGTGTGTATGTGTATGTGTACGGGTGCGTATGTGTGTCTGATTGCACTGTGTCTGTAATTGGGAACGGAGCACAAGACAAGCATTTGTTTGGTAATATAAACTGTGTCAGACAAGGCCCATGACAGTTCCTTTGAAATCTCAGAGAATCAAATTTGAGTTCGATTCATTTTACCTTGTTTATCGAACCCAAATCCCATGGCCATCACGGTTGTTCCTCTCGTCACTATAACATGTTACCCTAGTTTACGGGGAAAATAATTGCATCGTAACTATTTTACTGCGTAAAACATTCTCTTGATTTGATTTTAGAAACGATTGCTGATATTAAGAGGGAAATTATATTGATGTCTTCGGGGAAGAATGGCCGTGAAAATGATAAGTACACGACAGATCCCGTGTCGTAGCCCTTGAGACCTGCCGAGTTAAATGGAATGGTTGATTATGTCACACGACGACTGGGGCATTGGCAAGTTGAACATTTGCGAATGCTTGATTGTCGCAAGTGTGGGGAAAAACACGAAATTGAAGCGGGGAACGTCACGGACCTAATTTTTTAGACATCGGTGTGTTGATGTTAAATACTTCGCGTGGCGTGTGTCAGGCAGAGGTCACGGTATTGTGTGTGTAGATTCTACAAAAACAAACTACAGTGTGCGTTAAAAGAATTCTAATGTGAATCTTGAATGAAACATAGAGCTGGACATTGTCAGAACCACGGCTTACTCTGCCAAGGAAACAAATTAATTACATAATTCATATTTCAAAATTGTCGTTTGAATACGATTTCCCAAACCTAATACCCGTCTGTAATTAAACGATCGACACATCCCGCGTGGTCCCGATTTCATGATTACATCTTTATTGTCTGGGGCATATTGACTGACTTCGTACGAGGCTGAAGGACAGTAATGATGTCTTCTGAATCCAAACTTTCGTCGAGCCGATTTCCTCATTTCATAAGTTGAAGCACCATTCGAGATAACGATCGCAGACTATCAGATCACACGTGAGGCATGACTAAAACAGAGAAACCCTGAATTTGGGTTGATATCGCACTAAAAGGTGCGCCATGTGCTATTATCCGGGTTTTTGTGCCAGTGAATGGTTCCTTATTGACGCAATTTAAGATGACCGGGTTTGCGGATCGTGGGGTAACAAAAAGTCGTCGACGAAGTTAGACTTGGATGAGATCGCTGTTTCACCATTGAAGAATGACGCGCTGACGTCATAGCATACCCATCAATTCAAGATGGCTCGTGCTTCTCTTTCACCTACAATTATTGATCATTTTATTCAAATTTGGCCCAGTAGTTGGCATGTAGCGTATACTGTGTCATGGCATTAACGACGCGACACAGCTAAAATGTAAAAAAAAAGAAGAAGAAGAAGAAGCGGGGAATGTGGAGTTATTCATTAAGCGAAAATGTGTTATTTGGCTATTATCATTGAAACAATGAGTGTTCAAATTATCAGAGCAGAAGAGATCTTCGGAGTAATTTAAATTCAGCAACCATGTACACAACATGTTTACTCCTACTTCCACTCCCAATTTCCATTATGCATTAATACTGTTACCATGGAAACTTCATTTTTACCATGGAATTTATTCATTCTGTGCTGTCATTTTTCGGTGCATGGGTGCTCTTTCTCGCCATTACCCCGCGCTTGTGGCTTGGGGAGCATGTTTGATGAGAAAGAGGCGCGTCCGCCACTCAAGGGGTATTACGTTATGCCTTTCCATCATTCCTGTCAAAATAACGTTAGATGGCCAATTTCAGAGCGCATTTATGCTTTATCCCTTCTCGGCTTACACGTGGGAATTACTTAACGACTCTGGCGAGTGACGGTGACTGTTGATAGTAATCAAAGACGTAGTTGTCAATCATTGATGTTACCCACTTCCTGGCCGAACAGTAAAGTGGGCAGTAATGGTCATAATTATTGACCACATTGCCCAGCTAAGATTGGTTTCGTAATCTAAGACGACCCGGGGTATTCGCATCTTCAGGAGAATAACGTCTTCGGTCAGTTTTGAGCTAGTATCTTAATTTGTGCATTTTTGACTACGTTGTTAGGGGAGAACAATGCTGATAGTTGGTTGCTCATACACTACGAAATAATTGAGCTCGAAGCGCATCCAATATAAAGTGTCCCATTATCCCAAAGACTATCCCATCTTCTTAAGTGGAGCACGTTCGTTGAACAGACGGTGACGTCTTGCTTTTTTAGGTTACGTTAGTGGTCAGGTTGGGTTTATACTTGCAGATAAACTATCCAGACGATCAGTTCTCTCTTGTTTCATGCCAGGAGTGCAGCCCACCTCCACTTCTTGGAAGCAGCCGACATACAATCGAGAGACCCTCTCTTGTGTAGACAACAAAAATTCGTTCAAGCATTGCAACTGTTCGAACAATGGAGCGTTCAATTCGTCTTTATAAAAAGACGATTTCTTGTGATTTGCTTATATCTGCGTGATAACCTGATTGATGAGTTGCAGATCGAAAAGTTTCATTATTGCTTCAACATGCTAATGTTTAAATTCATTTCTAGATAAGTAATCAAAAATGTAAACGTGTTTAATGTATGTACACAGTTCTCTTGGGACTTTTATAGGAGGGACAACCTACATGTCTACATCTGATCATGGGTGTAGGTCCATGATCTGATATACAACAATAAGACAGCGTACCCTTATCGCACTGCCTACACTTGTGGGGATCTGAGATGGATAACTTATAGATAAAATGGGACATTCGTTTTTTCTTTTCTTTTTACGACATGCTATATTTATATCATAACGCTGTACGGTTAGACCATCGGGAAAATAGAAGTCTATGCCGCTTGTATATTGATAAGGGAATTACACTGAATGCCCAAGCACAACGTTCTGAAACCGTATTTCGATGCTTACTTAATCAATAATTTCAGATATAAAACACAAAACATGTTTTGGCAGTTATGATATTAGTGTCCCACTTAGCATGATGAAATGTGCTCGTGGTCCGCGGCTAGCGAATACTTCATCAATTGTGGCGATGTTTTGAGATGTATACGAGCTAGGCATACATAGGCGATGTAGGCACACATCTGTACAAGACAACCGACTACTTTATTCAAATTCCCAGTTCGCCCCTCGGGCACGTGGGGTGGGGACATACATCTCATGTGCGACGTATAGATCATACCGCCGACCCACGTGACTATAAGAATATCCCATTTCCTCAGCAGACGTCAAGAGTCACGTCGAGCAAATCGAACAAGGGCGGGAAAATGAAAATAATACACGGACCGTGTGCTGTCGCCCTCAATACAATATCCTTTCTGTTGTTTAATTGTTTATCGTTTGATTTATTTTAGATCGCTGGAAAAAGCTTCTGCTAATGCTCCGCAGTAAGTTCGATTCAATTACTTGTCCATAAATCATCCTTCCACATATACATTTTTGTTTAAAGTATAGATATCGTCGACAATGTGAGGAATAGTGGGATAGAGACGTTAGAAGCTGAGAAAATAAACAAAGAAGTTCATGTCACTTTTTAAACGCAAGACGATGACGAAGATGGCCGTACACGCTGACGTATTTCCCAATGATTGCCGTGCTAAAGGTTCCCGCCATAACCTTAATTCGCAGTATAGTCACGTTGTACGAAATCAGTCTTTGTCATTGTGTACTATTAATAGGTGCATATCGACAACCATTAGCCGCGATAAACTGATGTAATCAGAAAAGCTAGAGTACAGTTCCATGTTAGTAAGAGCTCACAGACAGGTTGTGAGTACGTTATTGTTGGCCATTTTGAATAGATCTCAAAAAGAATGGGTTGGAGTAATTCTTCTATATTATGATTGATTTTTTTTCGTTTGACTGCTGATCGAGTTCACTGACACACAAACACAGACATACACACTAATAACCTATATACCCTCCCTACTCAAAAGTATTGCAACATACACTATAATGCATGCATTTTAAGTTGAAGGGGTCTTTCTATAATGATGTCCTAATGAAGTTTATAATTGGAAAATAACAAATTATTTGAAAAGAAATCAATGAACAATTGTTTTTCTTTACTTCTCCATGGCGGAGAGATTATCAAATGCAGGCCCACCCACGGCAGAGGGGCTGGAACATAAAATGTTACATTTTTCGCCTCCCTTTAGGGGTGGGCGTGTTACATTTCCATCACTAGATCGTAATTCGGTTTCATATTTCCCCGTAAAATGTTTGGATGGCTTGGAAAGACTTCCAACAACAAAAAATGTCATTGTGTTCCTTTGACACGCGTCTCAGAAAGAAACACCACGCCGCAAAGACGAAAGCGCCCTCCTAATCTTCATAGGAATAGTGATAAGGAGAATACGCCCCATATTTCAAAAAAAGACCTCAAATTGTAATTTCTTATTCTTTCTCAAATGTAAGGCGTTTGTCATTGCAAACATCCAAAATTTGCTTCTAATGCGAACTTTAGTACAATTTGATATAAAGATGTGGAGAGAAGGTCATCATCCTTTTATAATTAGTAGCCTCATCCATCCTTATCACTATCTTATGCAAGGCGTAGGAGGCGCTTTCGTGCTTTGCGGCGTGGTGTCTTCTCTCTCTGCAGACCCTGTCAGCGGACAACACAATGGCATTTTTTGTTTGTTGGAAGTCTTTCCAAGCCATCCAAACCATTTTACGGGAAATATGGAACCGAATTACGATGCTAGTGTGAATTAACACCCCGCCCCTATAGGGAGGCGAAAAAATGTCAAATTTTATGTTCCAGCCCCTCTGCCATGAGTGAGCCTGCATTTGATAATCTCTCCGCCATGGAGAAGGAAAGAAAAACAATTGTTCATTGATTTCTTTTCAAAGAATTTGTTAT
Organism: Eucidaris tribuloides; assembly: GCA_001188425.1. NCBI lineage: Eukaryota > Metazoa > Echinodermata > Echinoidea > Cidaroida > Cidaridae > Eucidaris > Eucidaris tribuloides. Next base: position 82,426 of record JZLH01S0018624.1, on the reverse strand, counting down.
ATTTCAATTATAAACTTTCTTAGGACATCATTATAGACAGACCCCTTCAACTCAAAATGCATGCATTATAGTGTATGTTGCAATACTTTTGAGTAGGGAGGGTAGTAATATCAGATATGAATATTTATTTCTAATGATGAGAACCTCCCTAATTAGTGTTATTAATATTCATTATATAATTTCCAGATGACTTTAAAAAGTAATATGCTGAAGCGACAACGAAGCTTTTTGATATGCAATTCATCAGGTTATAACGTTGATGTGAGCAAATCAGTGTTTTATAATCTACTTTCATATGCTGTTCCCCACTCATATCTTCCTCATCCCTATACATGTAGTCAAGTTGCATTTCCGTTCCAATTGAAGAAAAAAAAATCTCAAACTTTTTCTGCGATAATGAAGTGGTTGATCCTTCCTTAAAATATAGAAATAAATATGGAATTGTTTTATTGCAATAGGCCTATCTAAAAATGATAATTTCAAACCATATGCGTATATTATGCCTTTATGGCTGCTCGCTACGGTTGCGGATAAACTCTACAATGTTATTCCCAATATCACGATCAGACCATAAAGTGACTACACGTTAGGGGTGAGTTAATCAAATAATTCTTGTTAGTCAGTTTGTAGAAATGTGTGATTTTATTTCTGTTTAATGAATTAGGAACAGTTTCTGTGAGTTTGTTTAAACTTGGTAATAATAGCCAGAACTAGTATTTGTAAAGTGTTTAGAGATCGAAACACATAATGACATATCGTATAAAAACGTTATCATTGCATTGGTTTTGGATCACATTGCTGTTCATTGCACTCGTAGACGGTAAGACTAGGATTTTACTTCTTATAACCTCAAGAAAAAAGCTTTTAATGACTTATCGTCACAGAACTAATTCTGTTCTAATCGATGTTCCGATCAGCAGTCCAATGAGAAAAGCTGAATGTCAAATTGAAGTATTTTTTTAAATATAAAAATATTACATTCTCGTGGACGTTTAAGGTACACGCTGTCCACTGTTAACGCACCATTCAACCACGATTTTTGTGTAAGTTTTCTTCGTGAAGGCACATAATTTAATCGAAATATGTTTTGATACCAGGCAAAGATGTAGCGTTTGTAAGAGAAAATGGACTGCATAATTTTATCACACAACCGGGACAATTTACCATGCAGTGTCGGGAAATTATCTGTCAACTTTTTGTACTACAAAGAAGCCGATAATTTGATTGTACCGTGCATGTAGACCATTAATGTCGGCATGAATGTCTTTTCGGTGGAAGTGAAGATGTTAATTTTAGCTTTGAAAAATCTGCACGATCATATATAGGCCTATTCTGTATATTGAGCTGGCGTCAGCCTGCGGCATGTGACGTCATAATGGCTCGGTGAACCCTGGATTATTCCGTTTGTATCGGAATCAAAAACGTGGGTTCATCCGTGTAACTTCGAGTAATGTTTAATGCACAGCCGACATGTGTTGCTGGTGATTGAGGTTCGAGACCGTGTGATCACGGTGACTGATTGCCGGTGTGACAGTGCTACACGTCCGGCCAGCAATAAGTGTCTGGTTTGCGCCATAATATCACAGGTCTCCTAGCCTCCTACGAATTATTATATTTTTGTGAAATGTTTATTTAACTTCATGTATAACAAACTTTTTCCTAACCCAACCTCCGATGTTATTTCATGACTCCAACCCTAATAATGATCCCAATAATTACGACGGCGAACAGGATACATGTACGCAGGTGACTCGAATCGCATTGCGTAAGCCGATAAAAAGTGCGCGTCGTAGAGATGGGTTAGACCCGGACTCGTAGTACTGTGACACCGACTGGGCGGTAAAGCTGCTGTAGACTGAATCACTCAGTAGGACAGGGAATTTAATGTTTAAGTGATAGTTAAAAATTAGTCAAAGGGAATTAAATAAATGTCAAGGGGTTGCTCTGGCCTATATATAGCAAGGATTCTCCTTCTCAAGGATGAAGACCGCGTAATTTGGCGACAATGCTGTGTCAATACTTGAAAGAGTGAAAGACATACCGAAATGGAGAGGGTATGACGTCCAGCAATACATTTCCTTTACAGAATGACCCCTACAACTAAAATTTGTTCTAAAGTGTCTTAACATTATATTTGAAACATGAATCACAATATCAAGAATATATATGTCTGTTGTTTATACTTTAAATTGATTTTTTGGAGATATTCCATACATGACCTGTTTTTTTTTTACTCAAAATAGCACGACTTGCACGGGTCACCCATGCATAGGCCTACACTTTTGCCACTCTCTAATTATGGAAGCGACGAGTTATTCCCAATCGAATTGAACTTTTCCGAGAATCCTTTTTGTCATCACTATACATGCCATTTCCCAGGGTATTACTGCATACGGAGTACTTGATGCCGCATGGACACGGGCGCAAACAACAACAAAAAAGCCCCAAAACGACAAAAATATTCCTTTTTTCCGTCACGTTTTCATCACGGCCCAAATCACTGGCATGTCAGGCCATCGTAGACACATGTCTGTATGCTACGGACACTTCTGTCTTCAATCTCTCATTTCGAAATCCTCTTCATCAAGCCTCTTAACTCCTTCGTCTCGACTCAAGTGCATTACAGTAATCAAGAAATTAACATGGCGAGGTCACGTTCTTTGACGACAAATTCCTCTTTCTCTTTAACCTTTCCTACGACGTTAATTTGTAGAAAACAAGATGTACTTTTTCCCTTATTATACAAATAGAGTTTTTCAGTATAAATATTGTTATTTCACAAACAAACACCATAAACGTTGTTTTTCTAACCCTTTAGAATGATGTTTAAAGAGAAAAAAGCAATGCAATTTTTTATATTAATCAAACATTCTTTTGACAAGAGTCGACAGTGGCAGGAAAAGGGTTAAATCGAATCTAAATTGAGAACGCTGCACGAATGGATTGACTGGTGACCTAAAGAATTTTAAATTTCATAGTTTCGAAATCATTAAAACACTGTGTTGAAGTAGACTTCGACATACCATGACAATCTAGGTACTGCATTCGTTATCAAGGTAATGTGTGTTTGTGCATGTGTGTGTGTGTGTGTGTGTGTGTGTGTGTGTGTGTGTGTGTGTGTGTGTGTGTGTGTGTGTGTGTGTGTGTGTGTGTGTGTGTGTGTGTGTGTGTGTGTGTGTGTGTGTGTGTCTGTGTGTGTGTGACTATGTGTGTACAGAAAAATCAAGCATTTTCAGCAGCATTATCTATTATAGAATTTGAGTGCCATTATGAGCAAACTTCATACCATTATTTCACAGGTCAAGCCCAACAATAAAAGAACTCGGAGTGAGCAAATAGCCAAACGTGTAATATATCAAAACAGGGTCTATTTTGCCCAACAGTTATTGCAAAGTGTCATCGCATTTTTTGACTACGTGAGAGGTTTACTGTTATGTTAACAAAGATGAATCATTTGTACCTACCATCATAATGTGTAGTCGTAGTGATACTATCATTATTAGAGTAAGATTATAAATAATTATAGATGTGGCAACAGAAGTAGTAGTAATAGTGTTACAGTCGAAAGAGAAGTAGAAGTAGTACATATTTTGCAACGGAAGTATAGGAGAAACAGAGATAGTAGTGTAGTAAACTTTACAACATTAGGAATCATACGGTACTTGTTTATTATCACCCTATACTAACTTTATTGAAAGATTTCAGTGTTCACAGAGGCATTCGCTATCGAAGTCACATGTTATTCTAGCGGAATTGATCAAATATAGGTTTTGTTTAGGTATCCATCCCAATACAGTAGAAAGAAGTACGTAACAGTGTGATCTACGTACACGGTGGCGATCGATGAAGGGAGGCCTCGGTGAAAAGACGTCAAAAACAAAGGGAGGTGTGGAGTGCTAATTCGTCGACCGTACCGTAAACCTACCTGTTATGCAGTCAATATCTGTCAAAGATTTATCGTCAGTCACCTTCATTTTTCTCCCGCCATTCCGTTCGGTCTGACATTAAACGCCGCCTGCAGCTAGGCACGGGCGTAAATCATCGTAATTATGGGCACGGCGGAGGGGGATTAGGAGCGAAATAGGGAGAGTCGCATCAAAATCGGAAAAGGGCACTCTATGAACACTTTCGCCTCGACCGAGTATTGTTTCCAAATAGCGCGTACAACGATCGAATAAGCGTCTTCGCCCTCCACCTTGTTCGATAAACTTGTCCCATATTTTATTTTTGGTACACCTACACACTATTCTGTACCTTTTTGCTTTTGTTTTCCATTAACCCTGGAATTCAATCATTAACCTATCAAATCGATTGATTTATTCAGAATCTTCATTCAGGAAGTCCACTCAACATAAAAGGTTGCTCTCCTATGGAGCCCTGTATGATGCAATAACAAATTCAACTACACGTAGTAATAGAAACCGATACAAAGCGTCTGGTTTAGAGTCCCTTCTTTGCGTTCCACTCACACGCTACTTTGATAAAACAATTTAATATTGTGCTCCTCAGACCAAACTATTTGTTCAATAACGATAAAGCTATACCGGCGATGTTTGATTAAAAAGAAGTGTCCCGAAACATTATGGTTGGATGTATGGTTGTCATGACTATGCTCATCTTGTGTGTGAGCTCGGTACTTGATGAAAAAAACCCTGTCGTTGGTAATCAAAGTTATTCTGACGTGTAACATGCGAGACTGTTATACGCATTAGATGTAAAATCGTTTCCCAATCGTCCCTCAAGCGTGACTCCTATAATATGTGCACAGGAACACGTGAAAGGTACATTGAACAGATTGTCAACCAAGTGAACGGGAGGAAGGTCTGATGCTGTCTCGAAGAAAAGTTCAATCCCAACTGTCGTCCTTAAAGCTCATAACACAACACAACGCTCCCAGAAACGCAACACACTTAGCTTTTCGCCATGAAATTGTCCCATCCCGTATCAGGTTGCCTGTTTTTAAAAGCGCAATCTTAATCAACCTGCGCACACCATCGTAATCCTACGTCACTAAGCGCAGCACAGTTGCATTTGTTCTCGTGAAAATCCGCAGAATGCGAGAAAATTATCCCAATGATCTCGAGTTCTGAAATTGGAGCTTGTGCACAATTACGGCAATTCCCTGCAGATTTGGATATTTCGATGAAAAGGGGGCTGATTAATTGCGAGCAAAAGTGAAGATTGCAGAAAAATGTGAAGGAAAGTTGGAGTGCCTTCCCCTTTACTCGATGAGCCGGCCGCAACTTGATAAAAAACGGTCCCAGAAAATAGCCAATGTGAATCACTGCTTACAAAATAGAGTATGGACATGAGACTACGCAAATCTGAGAGTGAAAACTGTTCATGCTTGCTTCTTATGCTACTAGCAGTGATATGTGAAATACAATTTAACCATTACTATGATTGTCTCGATCATGAACGTAACTCGGTTGACTGTATTGGCCTACATCGTATGTAGTTCTATGTAGTCAACAGACAACGATAAAAAAGCTAACTTTTTAGAAATTAATACAGGGGCGTAGGCTGGTTTGGGCATGGGGAGGTGCACATCTTGCGGAGGTGGAACTAATTTGGTGTGGGGAGGTGCACATCTTAGGGAGGTGGAACTAAAGTTGAGAAAATCAGGCGTTGAAAGCAGAAATGTGGTGCAAAATTTCTTTTTGCTTGCCAGGGGCGGAACTCCTTTGGCTCTGCGGGGGGGGGGTGCACGTGCACCCAGTGTGCACCCCCAGCCTACGCCCTTGTAATATGTGCCCATTCATTTTCCTCGAGGTATCATGACTGTATTAACGAAACAGGCAAAATTTTGATTATATGTCAGACCACCTGTTGCGGTCTAATTCCAACACTAAGTTTGGTCCTGTATCACAACGAATTATCATCATATCTTACATGTATAGTCATCGCTGTATAGTTCCACCTCACAATGGCAAAGCATACACTCGCCCACGTTTGTTTGTATACATGTATGTGTGTATGTATGTATGTATGTGTGTGTTTTTATGTGTATACATGTATATGTGTGTGTGTGTGTGTGTGTGTGTGTGTGTGTGTGTGTGTGTGTGTGTGTGTGTGTGTGTGTGTGTGTGTGTGTGTGTGTGTGTGTGTGTGTGTGTGTGTCGGAATAGATGGACATTTACATACATCATCACATAGCGTATAGAATTTTCAATCATTTTTTATATAACTTTCGTGAGCATCAGTAACACATCCTCCCTAAAAATTACAGATAACTCATGCACAGTCATATTTATATATTATTTGTTACATTTCTTTTATTTCGGCTAATTTATGACTAATATAATTTGTCTTTCAGGAAGTTAATTTTGTCGCTTATCAAATTCAGAGGAAATTGAACCCCAAATGTGAATTCAGAAATGTTAGCACTACTTATATATTAAATCCTCGCTGCAATACCAGGAAAATGGTGATTCGTCTACAGTAGATGTGGATTGACCCTCTTGTTCCTATGGCAACACAACTCCATAGATTTTGAATGTGATATTCCTGTCCTGGATGCCATCAGTGTAGATCTTACGTATCGTGGATTCTGCTCTTCTTTCTTTTCTTCCATCTTCCATCTTCTTTTCCTTCTTGTCATCATGCCTTCTTGGAATGTTTTCTGTCTAACACGATTTTGAAGAAAGATTAAGTCTCTGTGTTGTTGTTTAGGTTTCATGACGTAATTTAGGTCATGAAACCTAAACAACAACACAGAGACTTCGGTTCCTACATGTATTTTCTCGTTGACTCAGTGTTTCCAAGTCTTCTGGTATTCTATATCAATGTTAGTATATACACTAAGAATTTAAACAGATATTGCATTTATCCATGGTATTGTATTTAGACCAAGTGGATTGTTCTGAACACGTGATTGTAGCGTTCATTGACTCGTCACTAAATTATTAAAACATTCAATCACTCTACACGTATTCCTTGTTCAAGGGCGTAGGCTGGTTTGGGCATCTCGGGGAGGTGGAACAGGGAGGTGCACATCTTGGGGAGGTGGAACTAAAGTTGAGAAAATCAGGCGTTGAAAGCAAACAAAGGTGGTTGCAAATTTCTTTTTTGCTATTAGGGTGGAACTCCTATGGCTCTGCGGGGGTGCATGCACGTGCACCCAGTGCACCCAGCCTACGTCCTTGTTGTTGTTCCGATAAGTTTCATAAAAACAATATAGTGATATCCTGGTAAAACACTACATATTTCGTTTGTATGTGTGATTTTAGACAGATCCTTTTGCTTTCAGATCTGTTTCGTCCGTAAAGTGACAAGGAGTGCAGGATATCAATGTGATATGTGATACAGTTCAATGCCTCATGGAATTTAACAACCCAACGGAAAATTGGGTTAGTTAGACGAAAGAAAAGTGCGTGAAAGGGATTATTGAGTGGATTACATGTTCACATATTTTTTTCTTATGATGGCACATGCATCACCAGACGATTAGATAAAATAGTGACCGTAGCAACACTCGTGGAAAATAGCACTACAGAAATGTTAGCAACTACTTAATATAATTAAAATCCTCCTAGCTGCCAATACCAGGCAAAATGGGTGATTCGTGCTACCAGTAGATCGTGGATTGACCCTCTTGTGCCTATGGCAACACAACTCGCATAGTTTTGAATGTGATATTCCTGTCCT
>JZLH01S0018624.1:49620-63803 GCA_001188425.1 Eucidaris tribuloides | reverse complement strand
AGAAAAGGAAAGATCAATGCATTATATGACAATAAAGAGAAGTTGATGATATTAAGTTTCTTAATTTATACAGTATGCCGATATTTTTGGAAATGGATTTTGTTATGTTGTGCACATGTTCATGCCAAGTTAAATTTGCGGCGATCGTAACACCTAAAAATTTTGTAGAAAACTTTTCAGTTAAGGGCTTATTGTTTATTTTAATGTTACAATTAATTGTATTGTATTGTATTGTATTGTATTGTATTGTATTGTATTGTATTGCATTGCAATGTATTGTATTGTATTGCATTGTATTGCATTGCATTGTATTGCATTACATTGTATTATATTGTATTGTATTGTATTGTATTGTATTGTATTGTATTGTATTGTATTGTATTGTATTGTATTGTACTTTTATGACCAAGTCATATTTTTTTGCATTTATTTTAGATATAAAGATATCTAGTTGTTGAGTTGGGATAAATCCGTTAAGAAATATTTCAGGATTTATTCTACATGTATTATTTTTAATGGGGGCGTGACGAACAGTATAACATACGTTCACGTTGAATTGGGGTCGCTTTTGTTCATAATTTAAAAAAAAAAATACACAAATAGGAATTATTTAAACAAAAAGGGGGCAGTTCATCTTAGGCTTACTGTACACACGTTTGTAATTAAAGATTGCATGAACTCAAATATACAAAAAAGTGTAGTTTTCATTTAAATCCCGCATTACATACAAACTATGTCATGACAAAGGGCTGTCAGATGAGGAGTTCCAAATTCCATGTGTATCTTTTTTTCTAATTTTAAAACCATACTGAATCGGAATTTCCAGAATGTTATGACCCTTACAGTGTCTCTATTCTTGACTGACGCATCAGTCGTACAAAGCATTTGGAAACACAAGAGCTGTCAGCCGCACAGTGTATCAAATTCCAGTTTCTGTAATAGTGAAATCAATTTCAGGAAATAGATTTGCACAGAGTGACGAGTCGAAAATATTCCCGCTTGGTCGGTGGCAATCTTAAAAGAGTCATTAATTGAGGTCTTAATACCAAATACTTGACCTTCCTGTCAATTTGGTCCTCTAAACGCCACGTGACCGTTACTCGCTGCCTGTCGAGTCTGTCCGTGTTCCACTTATAGGCAGGTGAAATGAGATTGAAACACATATTAACACACACACACACACACACATAAACATACATCTGCAAAAATTATGCAGAGTCAAGAACGTGCCCTAGTTTCCTCTGGTGAAGGATCGAGGCACCCTTTTATTTTATCACTTTCATCAGTTAGTTGAGGCTGATTGTTTCCGTACACCCAGTATGAGTTTACAACTTACAACTTGCTGCCAAGCTGGATTTGCTTACTAAATAGATGTACTTTTTATTGTTTTGTTTTGTTTGTTGTTGTTTTTTAGCACTGAAGAAGTCTAACTTCCTTACTGTTCAAGCTCTATTTACCAAGAGAGCGACAGGTTTACTTAGCGCATTGAGACGTGCGACATTACACACAAACGTGACATTAGGCCTATACGTACTTATTACTTTTTTTTTAATTTTACACATTATTGAAGGAGATCAATTTTGCAAATTTGCTATAAGTCGGTATTTTTTGTGAAAATTCGTTGGTATCTTGGGATTTTATTCATACCTTCTCCTTATTTGATCAGAATATTTAACTTTAATATGTTGTCTTGTAGACAATTCCTCTCTCATCATTTAGTCTATAATTCATTTCAGTTTCAGTCCAACTCGCAGATTAATTTACTTTAAGTCACATTTCATGATTTAAATTTAATTCAAAAAGAACATTTTTTCATTGAACAAAACTATAAAAAGACACGTACACGCTTTCTGGTTGCACGTTGCAGCTATGGGTTTATTACTTGGGATATACAATAATCAGTTAGTCATTATAGTTGCTCAGAAACAATTTTACACATTATTGAAGGAGATCAATTTTGCAAATTTGCTATAAGTCGGTATTTTTTGTGGAAATTCGTTGGTATCTTGGGATTTTATTCATACCTTCTCCTTATTTGATCAGAATATTTAACTTTAATATGTTGTCTTGTAGACAATTCCTCTCTCATCATTTAGTCTATAATTTATTTCAGTTTCAGTTCAACTCGCAGATTAATTTACTTTAAGTCACATTTCATGATTTAATTTAATTCAAAAAGAACATTTTTCATTGAACAAAACTATAAAAAGACACGTACACGCTTTCTGGTTGCACGTTGCAGCTATGGGTTTATTACTTGGGATATACAATAATCAGTTAGTCATTATAGTTGCTCAGAAACAATAGCCGAGGCCAGATTGGTAAGAAAACCCAATGATGACACTAAATCTACACCATTTTTATGACCACACAGTTCCACCCCCATGAGGGATTACCGGTGGGCCGTGAAGGTACGTGTATATAGTTCCATAATAATATCCTGTGTGATTTGGGATTCACAGTCTCAGTGTGATCGGCAGTGCTAAGTTGATCAACTATTGATCTCTGGCTTTCCGCCGGGCAGACCTTCAGGATCCCGACGACTGTGTATTTAGCTTTACAATTATAATCTTATAACACTAACAGGAAATTACTAGCACCCATTTAAACACGAAATATGCCATCAAATGTCATTAAATTGTCTATTTTTCTGTCCTAATCGTTATAATAATTTTTTTCTCAGTATGCAAAGGACACGTTGATCTAGTTTCGATAGATCTGCCATTGAAATTAAGTAGAGTGTATGATACACGAGAGAATGGATGATTTTATCGCATACAACATAGCAGATTGACCATTTTTGTGTTTTTAAAATGTTATAAACCATCAAATTTTTTTACCAGTTTTAAAATTCTTGTTTAGTTGTGTATGTACACAAATTGTGTATGTAATTACGTCTTAACCAAAGAAAGGAACAATAAAAGTTATCGTTGGAGAGTGGTGTACGTGGGAAAGTAATTCCGCAAAGCTTTACATGGAAATTACGAATATTGTCTTCAGCAAATACAAAAAAGATTACCAGCTGAGATAATTTTCCCTACATTGGGAGAATCAAATATGACTTTGGAAATGAGAATGTAAAGTGATGGGATCTTTGTGTGATAGCTACATGTATGTCAATGCAATTCCAAATGTTATCTTTAATGAAACACAACATGGCGCTATTCCTGTCAAATTAAGTCGTCAAGGCTAGATTGAAGTCTTATAAACGGGCACACAAATATTGACGATAAAACGACTTGAGCCTTGGGAGTTACCTAAACGACTTACTTGCTCATATCACACCGTTAAAAACAACACCAGCTGTCGGCCATTTTGAATGAGTAAACACTGTAAAATGTCTGCACTGTTTTTCAAGCTCCGATATGCGCCTCCGAGTCGTATTTGTCTTAATTAGATCAGGTCGACTACGGCATAACTGACGGTTGATTAACGTAATATTGAATTCACACTGAGGCGAGAAAGAAGAAAGATTTAGAGGGTTTCACTTTAGACTGACTTTATGTATTCTCTTTATGACTTAGATAAGGGTGTAATAAAGATCCACCTATTCGGTGTTACAGATAGAGAGAGCAAACACATGGTGTACTTCCATCTGTACTAAAGTCGCATGATAAGCTAGTCCTATCACTATTTCGTTATATGTTTCACTAATATTGTTAAAAATTTAGTTTGAATTGATATGAATGATAAGAAAATGAATATGTCATAAAAAACATTTATCACCAAACATGAAAATCATATTCCCGCAAAAAAACTTATAAAATAATTATAAAAAGATTCCACATATGATTGTAGATGTATTTATGAATAATTGACCTGGAAAGAAATAGAGCAATTGTGTTATTTGCATTCTGGCGTTAACAACGTTTCGTTGTTTCACTCGGCATGAAACTAGGTTTCGTAATCCCCCTCTCTCTTGTTATTGTCATATCCGATAATTACAGAACTTAGATTCAAGCTTATGACAATAGAAGGAACGATACTTAATTGTAAATGTATGAAAAATATTCACTTCAGCTATAGTAATTGCAGTGAATATAATATGCGAAAAAAAATCCAGTTTCCACCAACCAGAGCAAAATATTGTACAGCAAAATATTTACGATAGTTTAAGCTTTCACAAGAAATGCCCATTATATTTAACAGTGTACCATAATGACTCATAAGCGTAGTCATGCCATTATGCAAATCTTAAACAAATGTTATAGTTACTCTGATAATTTTTCTTCTTCAAATTTTTGCGAGAAAAACTATTTGAAATGTACATTAATAAATACCACTTAAGTTGATATTACTAAATTGACCGATTTGATATTAAGCCTTTGATACAGGATGGACCCTTTAACTGCAGTCTGTATTTTGTCTGGCAAATTAATCTCACAGGTATTGACGACAAGACGACGACAAGACGACGACAAGATATTATCTATTAATCAAAAGATACTGAGTACCGCCAGCCCAAGGATTACCCTTTTGATGAGGGCTTTATCATATCTAGGTCTCAATTATGACGCGAAGACTGTCATGAAGTAGTTAATGTCGAGCGATTTTGGAATATTAAATGAATATGTAATGTATTATGTGTATCGATAATGAATATATGGGTATGTGTTGTTTTGAGGTGTATATGTGTTATGTACGTGCGTGAGAATATGTGTGGTTGTGTGTGTGTGTGTGTGTGTGTGTGTGTGTGTGTGTGTGTGTGTGTGTGTGTGTGTGTGTGTGTGTGTGTGTGTGTGTGTGTGTGTGTGTGTGTGTGTGTGTGTGTGTGTGTGTGTGTGTGTGTGTGTGTGTGTGTGTGACTGTGACGGTTGGAATGCATAATATACTAATTCAAGTTTGATCATCAGTGCGGCTTGATCCTTCAATCTACCTTTCCATAAAATATACATATAATTTACATATATATATAGTGTGTGTGTGTGTGTGTGTGTGTGTTAACAACCCATAATATACATCAAGATTGATTATCAGTGTGGATCACGAAATTAACGATGACATAATTATAAAGGACATATTCTATATGAATTGATTACTGAATTGAAAACTGGACTCAAGTGAATTTATTTTCACTGTTATTCACATTATTATATTAAGATTATACTTAAATGAAGTGATTGATTCACTTCTAAATTTAAACATCAAAAAAGTTAATTCAAAGTATATTGTTTTATCACAATACTTTAGTGGTTAAAGCTTCTCATATGATCAAAAGAGGTTAAAACTGTAAACTGTAAGCTAGGGTGTTGTGTTGTTTATTGTGACAAGCTGACATCATAGTTGTATGAGTAGTATTTTTGATCTGCAGAAATGTTTTCTTGTGCTGACAAGAGGTTTTTTTTATTATTATTTTAAAGCACTAAATGATCATTTTCAAGTTCACTTTTTTCAGGGCTCCATTTCTATAAACCTTATCAGGAACACATATTTATAACATGGAGCATTACACTATGTCACTCAGATGTTTTAAACTGTGATCCTCATTGTTGATTTATGCATATAACCCTGTCAAATACTGTTGTAATTCAAAAAAATAGATTTTATATTCTGAATATGGTATTGGGATGGTTAAAAGAAGCAGCTCGCATAGAAGGACTTGTCTGCGAGGTTATCGGCATATTTTAGGTTCACGACATGCCACGCTAAGTGTGTGCTTATACGTCAAGAAGTCTCCTATGCCACGACTGAAAGTATCTCATTCACACGATTAATGTACCAATGCACGCCATTAGCTCGCCGTCCGAACTGCTTTAACGAGCTTTTAATCAGGTATAATTATTATCAATAATGACATATCAACCCGAGGACATCTCTCCGGTCGTGACAGCCGAGCCTAAATGGTGACGAATTTACCACGTCAGCAAGGTGCTTAATAGTTTGTCAACTGACGTACCCATCCCAGACAAGCTTTTGTAAACAAGAGGCAGTGGTTACTTTGTTTAATTATTTATCAATCATCGCATTTGTTTTACATGATTGCCACAAAAACAATTTCATTTATTTTGTTTTGGCACGTCCTAGCTTTTTTACAGCTTAAAAGCTATTTTCAGCATGTTCATGCCCACAAAAAAAATATTAAAATATTTATCATTAGGCGTGAAACATAATCTAAAATTACTCAAATGACAAATGGCTTCCAATTGGAACAAATTACATTAATGTCATAATAATTCATTAAATACAGACGAAATGATGTGATTATACGCATTTGTTTAAAATTTGATATTCATTTATGGTTGTGAGATTCATAGTAAAACGCGTAATAATAATTGTGAATATTTACTGTAGAAGATAATCAACCTCATCTTAATTTTATTTCTTCGTAGACTTTGAAGGGAAAGTCAACAAATCTGACATCTTACATTTTTTGATTTATAAATATCACATTAACCATTTTACTATGGTCCCCATTATTCATGTGGACTAATTTCAGATAAACGATGAAATGTAAAGTTAAACACACCACAATTAAGTGATCTTAGAATTATCTAAGTATTAGATATTGTGAAGCAAACGGAGTTTTTGTGAGATAGTAGCATCCTCTTCTATACATGTACTTTGATTACGTGGGTGCAAGGAAACCGGATTACTCAAATTCCTGAGGCTATAATGTCGGCACCCAAAGTAAAGACCTGATCACCGTATTCTCTTACAGTCACACACGTATCATACTGTGCATTTCATTAATTAAAAGCGAAAGATGCCTGATAATATTGTGGCTGAGATTTCACCCAGGGATTTATTGTGGTTCATAAACTTATGTGCGTGGACATTATCCTAAAACAAGCAGGTATTGGATCATTATTCACAGACGTGTACATTTTTCTTTTTTGGTCGCTCGTTGGATCATTGACGTCATAGCTAAGATGTAGACCAAAGTTAAACAAAAACTCCTTGTAATTGTACGCCCCTTGAATATGACATCAGTGACACTGCACCCTGATGGAACTAACATTCCTCTAAATGAAGCCCAACTTGTATCATGGCTACCTATATTGGCGACGTCACTTCGGCGTGTCGACCTTAATGAAGCGAGAAGCCTTGCATTCCAGGGCCCGGTTGGAGAGTTGATGAAAACTCAGGGGTGTCATTCGTAAAATCGTCTCCTATCATGTCCTAGATCTTGAAAGTGTGATTTCGAAGGGCATATGAGTTAGGGAGATGTGTCGACAGGGGGAAGTATGAGTCACAGTAGGCTGTATAGTTTCGAGTTTTCACCTTGGTGCAATTTTAACAAAAATTGCCTTTGACGTGGCGCGAAGAAATGTATAGTTGTGTAACTTATTACAACCTTAAATACATACCTAGCCGATGTTTCATAAATGTTTGTCAGCTTGTGGCGGTGGTATACTTTAATATACTACCTCCAAATTATTTAACGGTATAGCATGAATTGAATAGAATACTCTTCGTGAAATTTAGTAAAAGTAACCTTTTTCATAAGTCTTGGATAAGTTAAAGGAAATATTGTAAAGCCGTTTGATATTGGGACCTTGATACAACTAGCTGGGATTTAAAGTAGGATTCGGGGTTGTATCAATATTGTACATTGGCACGCTGCGCTAGGTTTTTATTTGGTTTAGTCGCTTGAATTCTATTTGGCAACACAAACAAAATTCGATTTTGATTTCGATCCGTTTTTAGCCTGTCACAGGAAGAGGTCATGAGTAATAACAATAGTACATCGGTGTGATGTCATATTTACACTCTGACGTCACTCTTTAACTCCACACACTGGGCTGTACATCACAAATACATATCTGTTGACGTTTATACCACTTCACACCAATCATACCACAATGAACCCTGTATGGCGTACATCACAATACACACTCACTTGCCGTACATAAACCATGTAGCGTCATTTAATTTGATATTTTTATTAACAGTCTTCAGAGTTA
Organism: Eucidaris tribuloides; assembly: GCA_001188425.1. NCBI lineage: Eukaryota > Metazoa > Echinodermata > Echinoidea > Cidaroida > Cidaridae > Eucidaris > Eucidaris tribuloides. Next base: position 55,899 of record JZLH01S0018624.1, on the reverse strand, counting down.
ATCAACCATGGGGACCTTGAACAGTATTTCATTCCTCACTGAAAACAAAATTGATAGTAGAAAAAAAGGTCGTTGTGTTTTGAAATTAATATCTACGCGTGGAGAATGCGTAGTAATAGTGTAGAGAGCGCAATGTGCGTATGGCAGAGAGACGGACCGCCGAGGATCATGGTCGGGACCGTGGACCGTTACGGTCCTCTTTGTAACATGATTGATTATGCGAACACTTGCTTTGCATGTAATTGCATTAAACATGTTACGGCGATTCCCAAGGATGCTAAGCCGGTTGTAATGCAGGAGACTTAAGCATGTTACTCGCATTATACATTCCTGTTAATTGCACGTGTTTCATGCATGAGACTGTTTAGGTTTGTAGATTTTTTTTTTGACATGATTGCGGTTTGCAATTGTGTACGACTGGAAAATGTTTATCGTGTTAGTGTCTGGGATGTGAAATGGCACCAGAGAGATTACCATTTAAATGAGACTGTTTTACTCACTGGAATAAACAACACAACTGTTTATTCTACGATTTAGTGTAAGGGTGGAATAGAATGTGCTTTTGACTTCATTTTTCATTGGTAAGATGGCCGCACAGTGGAATACAACTTATTTCTCAGTCAGTGTCTTGAAGAGAATAAAACATTCGATAAGCACCCAAAAATCATACAATATCTGTGAAATGACATAAATGATAAATTGTCCTTTCTTTGTAATTAAGATATTTTCGTATTTTTCTTTCGTTGCTGCAGGCCAACTACCAACATGAGTGACGTGAATTCCACGGAGACCAGCGGGTTGCCCCACTCCACGGCCTCGCTGGTCTTCATCTGCATCTTCGCACTCCTCAGCCAGGCCCTGACCATCGGCGGCAACATCCTGGTCATGCTCGCCTTCCGGATCGAGAGACGCCTCCACAAGCCCAGCAATTATTTCCTGTTGAGTCTCGCGGCGGCCGATCTCATCATCGGTCTGTTCTCCATGCCGGTCTACTCGCTCTACCTCATCATGGGCACGTGGCCGTTTGGCTCCGTCGTCTGCGATCTCTGGATATCCGTCGACTACGCATGCTCAGAGGTGTCCGTTTTAAATCTAATCCTGATTAGCGTCGACAGAATGTGGTCTGTACGAAGCCCCGCGCGATATCGGAATAAAATGACGCTACGTCGAGCCGTCATCATGATCATCCCCACATGGGTTTTACCCATACTCCTCTATTTCACTTCCGTCCTGGGTTGGACTACTTTCACCAACACCCAGGATCAACGACCTAGCGGAGAATGCTACTTACCATTCTTTCAAGAATCGCCGTTATTTACAACAATATCAACAATTTTTGTGTACTGGGTTCCCCTTATTGCAATCTTTATTATGTATGCCAACATTTATCGAATCATAAGAAACTTAGCCCACAGAAAGAAGAAGGGGAGAGAGAAACGGCCCAGCTCAGCGTTACCACGCCCTTGCCCCGATCAGCTGCAACACATAGCTCCCGTTGAACCCACGATTTTAGAGACCGAAACCACGCCTGGTATGGTAACAGACACGACCACCACGACAACGACGTCCACCAGTCTGTCGGCCGAGGCTTCGAGACCGGACGTGGCTCGAGTCAAACCTATCGCCAAAAGAAATAAGTCAGATGCAGATAGCTGCTTGGACTCTAGCGACGAAACGTCATCTTCAGATCGTAGAGCAGACAGTACCATGTCTTCTTCATCGAAAAACGCAGTTGATGGCAAACCGAAAAAGGGGAAAACAACGAAAGTGAACACCTTGAAAAGAGGACATAATGGCGGAAGTATGAGCGGTAGTAGACGAGGCTTCCGGCGAACGCGTTCGCAACGAGGAGAAAGACAAAGTCGTAGTGAGCGAAAAGCTACGCGTACACTAACATTTATTTTAGGCGCGTTTTTTATAACATGGAGTCCATACTCGACCATCGTCATTATTATGGCTTGGTGTGGAAATTGTGTTCCGGATGCTTTATATCATTTTAGCTATTATTTATGCTACAATAAACAGCACGATAAACCCTTTGTGTTATGCATTCGCAAATGAACTGTTTCGCGCTAGCTTCCAGCGAATACTTACGTGCAAGACATGCCGTGGGTAATCAAGACATTTGATCTGTAGGTGCGACTTTCTATGAGTGGCTAATAACAAACATAGACACAGTTTGTGATTTAAAACTAAACTATCGTCGATATCTTTTAAGAACGGTGAGAAAAGATCCTGACACTTGATATGACGTCATCAGTTGTTTATCTTCCAAACACTCTCACCGCTGTTGTTGCATCACGTGATACCACTCCCATTTTGGGTGGACCTCGATAAAAGTGAGCAAAAACTAAAGTACAAAAACTTGCTCCATCTTGACGTTTGTATCACGTGACGAAAGCGGGTTTCTTACGCCAGTTTCGCATACTTGAGCCCCACCTGTTATCCAGTGTGTATGTAACTTACGTTAATTCTTCATTGGTTACAGTGAATCTGCTTGTGTACAGACCAGCATCATCAACGTTTTGAACGTGTACATAACTCCAGATTTTTATATTATTTAGTCATCACTAATTTCGTATATATCGACACCTTGTATAGCACACTCATTTTGCATTCAACTATGTTATTGCGAGATAACTTAACATGGTGATAATTATGTTGTCGTCGGAACACTACCATTCCACCATCATTGTACGGTGTCGGAGTGACGCCACGAATGACTAACGTTGTGACAATCAGCCAAAGTTATTGTACATTCGTGTTTACTTTCTCATAATTATTGTAGATCGAAGAGAACGTGTGATATCACCTGTCACGTGAGTGCGAAATATGCAAACCACGTAACTCCTTGCTGTCTAAACGTTTCACTTCAATTGACTGCCAGGAACCAAAAGCTTAACACACAGTTGCAAGTTCATTCGTATGTAAGGGATCAAAACCGTACTTTTCACCAGTGAAACCTGCTCAAAACCTCTAAACTGGCACAAGTAGCATGCTCATGACTGGATGATTAGTAATCTGATAATTATGTTCTCTTTGTTTCAATGGAGAAGTGTCGTTCAGTTCGGCATGAATACGTATTTCGATTTATGTTCCATCGAGTCAATTACACTATATAGAATACGACACTGGGGTCGCTGTTCTACTTGTATCGAAAAATGCCAATGCTGCAGCCGAATTAGTTGACTCAGATCCGGTATCGGGATGTCAAACCTAATGCAAGGTGTTGGTTAACTGGACTCCAGTATTCAACACCGAAAACATCACAGAAAAATATTTTGGGGGGAAAAACATGCAACGGTAATCATAGTTGTTTGATAGTACTTCAAATCAAAGAAATATCACTGAAGAACTCAAATTAAAAGAATATTTTGACACGGGTGCATAATCGATTGTACGTGAAACGTAATGAATATGTCACGAATGTATTTTTTCACGATTTCCACGTGTTAAGTCTTGATGTTTTGCCTTTATAAATTTTTAATCATTAATTACATTTCTTGCTTATGTAACGTACAATTTAAATGTGTAATTCCGCCAATGTCCATGCTTCTTTTTTTAAATGCTTCCATAGTGTTGTTTGAAAGTGATATCATATGGCACGTGAATGATCTTCACGTGAAAATGTTCATAACAAATTTGTTAGACTTGTTTTACCTAATTTATAAATTATTGTTGATATTTTTCTACTTACCATAACTTTTGCAAGGCGTTGATATTACATTTGCAATTGTGAAGCACGTGTAATGAGAAATTTTTGTCGGTTTTTTTATTTAAAAAATTGGTAACAAAATTTGTAGTCAGATTAGTGTACTCCAGCACATATAGCTTTTACATGTTTGTTTCTTCCTTGCTGGAAAACAGTGATATAGACTTAATGGCGAATCATTCCACAATGTTCAAGGAATTACATGTATAAGGCATACACTATTTCTGAATCAAAATCTTATCATATCCACTATCCACTCTTAACTCTTAACAATATACAAAATTGTAAATCGTTGAAAGTTACTTGATAAAATAGGTGACTTTAAATCTTCTCAGTATCGTTAAAGGGTAAACTTGTGTCTGCAATTTAATTACTCAACATGACTTGTGTCAAAGGTGTAAAACACGCTCAATATTGCACTGTTCTAAACTGCTGAATAGAATGAGAGTTAATTATCCTATTACTGTAAACGATCACGATCCACCATGACACACGGAAGTCCACGAATTCATCACATAAACAAAAAGTGTTTTTAGGACTTCACTGATGCTGTTATTGCAATTGGTAATGAAATGACTAATCAATCCTTATCAAACACAGATTAAGCCAAATGTTCATCCAATTATCCTGAAGCATTTGTGTGTCAATTTTCCATACTGTCCTAGCATTGTTATGCGGTGCATTATTTTATAGCGTTTTTAATGGGGGTTTTGTGTGCGAAGTATATTACTTTGCATTTGGGCCGCGCACGCTCCTTAATGGATATCTTTAGAACTTTTTTTAATGCCAACAGTTTCATTGCCCTCCTGATTGCGACTTTTAGTGAATTTTATTTCCTTCAAAAGGTGTTTGGCACGAACATAGTTCACTTTTATCTATAGCGGACAGAAGACTAAAAAATTATATTCTCGCCATTGAGATAATCGTTAATAAATCACACTGAGAATTTAATGATTATCTTATTCTAAATAGATGTGATCTTGATAATTATGGTTTTGTATGAAAACTCCTTTAACGAAACATCATGTTTACACATCATGTATTGTGTCTACAAAGACATTTGACTGTTCTGTTCGGAGGTAGGCGAGAAATTGTGACGGTAAAGATGACTGGCAGCATATACAAATCCAAAAATGTTCTTGAACCATATAAAAGAAATGTACATGTTATTCCTTTTGTATCAATGCAAAACGAAATAAGACGTACAGAAGATCAGGAACTGATGAAATAATTTCTGTGCACACGAAATAAGCACATGAAGTGTAAACCTTTTATGAGATGAATGTACATTTCAATGTTTTTACGTCCGATATAGCGATGCATAATGATATATGCAGCGACTTGTGGAATAGGCGTTTAAAGCAGGCAATTGTATACATTTCATTGTTAAAACATTATAAATGAGTCAATTTTTGTGCAAAAAATGTGTATAATAAAGTAATAAAACACCCTGTCAAACTGTGTTGTGTATTGTATTTTTGTCTTGTTATGTCATGATACGGATAAATTAAATATTGTTTAATTGTCTATTGATAACGCACGAATAATGATATACGTGATCCGCAAGATTCCAATTACGATGCTATTGGTAATATTGTATATTTATAAACGTAGCTTCTTAGTGTATACCTGGCCTCATATTCCGTCGAGGGTTCGAATTTTAGGTACATCGCTTCGGAAAATTATTTATATCCACTGGTATTGATTAAAATGGTAAGACTGTCGGACAAAATAATTTCAATATACATTCAAATAGAAGGAAATAAGCTGTCAGTTTGTGAAGTATTATGCCAAGGTTTTGCGGAGCATACAACATGATTTATTTTCCCGTGCTGATGATTTTTAAGGGGAAAGGTCTATTACTCTTCACGAACCTATAAGAAATTTCAACTGAATAATTGTATAAGGGGAATTACTGCATACCTTATTTCAAAATTCTTAAAAACACACGTGTCGTGTCATTTTAACTTTCACTGATAAATATGAATACAACTTAAAACTAACAATGATACAATTAAGCTGCCATAATTAATGTCATAAATCAACAGAATTTATATTGTATCTTTTAACTGTTATAACTTTTGAAAGCATTTACGCACTTTAATCTCATCAGTAATACAGATATGAACTGTTCTGCATTCAACCATAAAACGCTATAAGTCCTTGGATCCAAAACCTACCTCGATTACATAATTATCTCTATCCACAAATCCTTCATTTCGATATATTGGGTCACAACTATTATCAAAATGTTCTTTGTATGTGTGTGTGTGTGTGTGTGTATGTGTGTGTGTGTGTGTGTGTGCGCGCGCGCACTGATTTTATCTAAAAAAGGTCAATTTATTTAGAATGATGTTTAAAGAATAAAAGAATGCAATTTTTTTAATTAATCAAACATTCTTTTGACAAGAGGCGACAGTGGCAGGAAAAGGGTTAAAGCGAATCCAAATGGAGAACTCTGCATGAATGGATTGACTGGTGACCTAAAGAATATTAAATTTCATAGTTTTACAATTATCAAAACACTGTGTAGAAGTAGACTTCGACATACCATGACAATCTAGGTA
>JZLH01S0018624.1:33897-45386 GCA_001188425.1 Eucidaris tribuloides | reverse complement strand
CTGGATTTACTTTTAAATTCGGAGGAGAACGGTTTAAAGGTATTGGCTAACATTTACCACAGTTAAAAAAAATCTGAGCTACATGATTCCCCATGCTACCATTGTCTTTGATAATGTCTAAAAATGACGCCCTGAAAAAATTGTATTTTAAAATGATTATTTAGTGATTTAAAAAAGTGAAAATCGTAAATTGATCAGATTCACCTGCCCATTTTCTCCCATAGACTTACTGTGCGTACACCTACGCTGTTTAAACTCGCCCAGAGTCTTATTTGTTTATTCATGCATAACTTGCCATTGGCAGTGTAACTTTCCAAACTTTTTTATTCTAGGGTGTTTATTTGTCCATATGAACACTACTATGTAGTTCAGATATCAAAATTTGACATTTTTTTTTAAATTGAAGCTCCACAATGTTAGCCTATCACTTTAACGTCCGACCCTGGACGCTACGTCAGTTCGTCAGATTTAGCGGCTGGAAAACTTAGTAGCCAATCGGTGCTATTATTTTGATTTAGACGTCGAAAAATTCTCCGGATTAAGGCACAAAAATTGTGACCTTTGCATCAAGTTCACGGTTGAGAAAGTAAGGGACAATCAACTAGCATTCCTGGGTTGTCTCATTATCATCAAGGACTGTGGGTCCTCAATCTACAGGAAAGACACTCGTACCGACCAGTTCCCCCTGTTATATTCCCATCATCCCATCCCCTTATGTACACAAATTGGGGGTGTTAGAACACTATTTTACACTGTCACAAACATTCCTTCTTCTGAAGAAACCAAGGAGAAGAATATTAAACATCTCCGGGAAGCACTCCGGATATGTGGTTACCGCGAATGGAGTACAGAGAAATTAAGCTATCCACCCTCGTAATCATCAACCCCAGGACGATAAGCCACGCCCATAGGGGTTTCGGTACCCTAATTCATTTTTTGTTATTTGAAAGCTTATCCCAAGTTCAATAACCCCACTCAATAATAGATCTGATGTCTTTAGTTTTTTTTTTATTAGTTAATGAAAATTCAGGGACCCAGTTTTCGACTATCTCTTACATCTAAGCATCCAAAGGTTACAAAAGCTTTAAGTTGCATGATATAGATATAAAATATAAGTCTCACATCTCGGTGGGGTCCCCCCCCCCCGAGATTTTTCAATAACTAATTAAAAACTAATTACTGCAGTATGATTTGGGGCATAAAGCTTTCAAATACAAAAAAAAAATCCCAAAACTAAACTTTGCTTTAACCCACTGTGAAGCTACTGTCGTGTGTCTTGTAAGCTCACTCGCGTTAGCTTAATATATCTGAACTGCCCTGAATTTACGAATCTACATCACCGATGCGTGCATATGTAAAGAGCGGATTTGAAATATATTGCACAATAATTATATCTTCTCTATAAGTATAAAACCTTCTAAGATAAAAACAACATAATTGTGTATATTTTGACTTGCTTATTGCGTTAGTAATTTTTTCCAGGGAAAATGGCTTCGTTAGCTTAGATTTTCGATAAAGCTTTTCTTTGTGTTGACAAAAAAGCTTATGTCCCAAGACAAGTGAACCTTGAGTCTCGATCAATAGTCAACTACGTTATCTCTGCAGTCGTCGTGCAGTAAGATATCCGTCAAAAGCAGGGGTTTGATAATTTTTTATTATGGACTTAGTCAACGCCCCCTAACGATGAAGTCGGCTTATACAGTCGATGCTTGCCCTGTCAGTTAACCGCTTTGTTTTGTCGTGATATTTGAGGGTGTACAGATGATTCACGAATTAAATCTGTAAAGCTCGCTGATAAATGTGGACCTCTTTTCTGGTATTTTTACGCCCCTTACAGAGAAGTTCACTCGAAAACAATAGTCAGAAAGCTTGACAGATTCTGATTGTTGGAACTTGTTTCTGTTCATCGGAAAACCGATTTGCTCGAAGTAATCTTTCCTATGAAACAATTGGTGCTTAGGCGAGATTACTACTTACAAAATAAGAGATCGTAGCACACTGACATTTACAAATTGACTTTACAATCCTTTATGAAGGTATGTCATTTTTCGGAGACCTATATATAGATGGTGTTGCCATAACGATTTTTTGTCATGAACAAAGTTTACTTAATATTCAAACATATCGATATTTTCATCCCTGCCAAAATGTAGCCTATACATGATAACCAAAATTGCATAAATAGGCCATACATAACATACATTGAACATCAATCAATCAATCAATCAATCAATCAATCAATCAATTACTAGATAAAGTAATAAAGTAATAAAACACATAGTTATGTGTTAGTTTTCATTATTAATGATTTATAGCTTGCTTAATAACCAACATCTTGAAATACACTTCTTGGAAGTAAATGCTTTATCACCCGAAGCATGTGACCAACACAGTTGTCAATCAGTCCAAGACATGGGAGCCATTTTATTAAAGGCTGAATTACTCGATGTCGTTTGAAAGCTACCTAAAATGAGCAGAGTAATAACTAAATCGGACGAATTCACATTTCCAAACTTTTGTATGAATTACATATGTTACCCTATGTGTGTTTACTGTAAATGCTAGTGTGTATTGGAAATTTTGAGATTGATAGAAGCTAGTTAGAAAGAGATCGCAAAAACGCCGCAATTTACAGACAATTAAAAAAGAGACCGAAAAACACTTTGCTAATCGAAGTATATATCTGTTTAACTCTTTTAATTGTTTGAAATGGCTACATGTATATGATCGCACTCAAAAATAATCTAAGCATTTTGCTTACTGGTATTCATAGAACAAGCGACAATCACTCAAATTTGAGTTGTGATGTTTTTGAAAAATCATAAACACCAATCTCCATTGGGTGAGGAAAAGATGGAATTAATATAGCTAGCATGTATATTGAACGAAAATTTGCGAAATGGAACTGATGCAAATGTTTCATGATAATAAAAGACACTTGTTCCAATGCTTTCTCTTTGCAAACGTAGGGCACTAATTGCGATATATGATGACAATTTGAAATTACATGTACATTGCGTGTGTCTTTGCTTGCAGCTACGTTCGACAATAAATGATGCTATTCAAAAAGAATTTGATCATTCTTTTTGTTATTGCATAATCGGATGATGTGAATTTGATACAATCGGTAGTATTGTGAAAAAAATGAAGGCGTAACTTGTATATCTGTGTATAGGTATGTTTGTGAATATGTTTGTGTTTCGTTTGTTGTGCGTCTGTCAGTAGATACACGAACGAGTTTGTGAGAAGGCCTTAAAAAATATCCACAATAAAAAAACATTTTGTCACACAAAACAATTGAAATGTGACCTCAAAATTATTTCCGGTCGGATTCAGGGTTTTGTCTTGAAAACTGCTCAGATATCACCTGATCTGTTTGTGTGGGTATCTCATGTATTGAGTTGGTCGAGGTTCCTACAGGAAATGAGCAGTAATGACCTAATCCTACGAAGTTCACGGTTTGATTTCCGCAATGCTTCTCCAAAACTCGCAATATAATACCAATGTCCTGTGACTCTTGAACGTGGGTCTGGGTATGTACGTGTATACTCAAAAACTATGAGACAACCACTGTGTCGTGCGGCATTTAATGCGACTTTGGCTAGTCCAGTAATACTTGAATTTGAATTTGAAAAATTTTAGGCTAGGACACGACGGAACTGGTGAGCTAATCATTTATGGCAAAGTCGAAAATTCATTGTGACCTGCTTATTTACACTTGTGTCTTTTTTCTTATGGATATTTGAAATTAGCACTCAAGGAAATACAAGATGGCCAAGAAAGAAAGCGTACAATACGATTTTTAATTTCCCTCTTCAATGATCAGAGAAAATTATCGTTTTCAGATCATTGATGGCATGTTCTTTCTGAGCAATAACAAACACTTAGGATTGTCAAGTTTGTTTGTAGTTTTCATCTTTAGAGGCAATTTTAAAGCAGTAAATTTCAGCCTATCCTAGCGGTGAGGCGTGCAATTGATTGGCGTCCCATGGAATGACACGTTAAAGAGCACGCGAATACCAAATTTACATTAGATTATAAAACGGGCCCTAAAACGGAAAGCCACCAACCAAAAATAGATGATCTTGTGTATTCTACTCACAAAGTAATAGTCTATGACTAAATTTAAAGATGAGCAATTAATGGGAAATAATCGTTTATGTAACTGTACCTTTTTTTTAAAGCTACTCCAAATAAATTGAACTTTTTAAGATAAAAAGCAGTGCGCAAACAACACACACACACACAACACACACCAACACACACACACACACATCACACACCACACACACACACACACAACACAACACAACACCCACCACACACACCACACACACACACCAAACACACAACACACTAACATACACACACACACACAACACACACACACACACACACACAACACAACAACAAAAAACACACAAGACGCACCAAACACAACATTACTGATACGAATGCAGTACCTACCTAGATTGCATGGTATGTTCGCAAGATCTACTTCTACACAGGTGTTTTGATAATTGTAAAACTATCTGAAATATTAATATTCTTTAGTCACGTCAATCATTCATGCAGAGTTCTCCATTTGGATTCGCGTTTTACCCTTCCTGCCACTGTCGCCTCTTCGTCAAAAGAATGTTTGATTAATTTAAAAAGAATTGCATTTATTTATCTTATAAAATCATTCTAAACACGTAAATGACCTTTTTTAGATAATTAATCAGTGCGCGCGCGCAACCACATCACACACACACACACATACACACACACACCACACACAACAAAGAACATTATTTGATAATAGTCATGTGAAACCACATATATCGAAAATGAAGGATTGTGGATAGCAGAATAATTATGTAATCGAGGTAGGTTTTTGGATCCAAGGACTTTATAGCGTTTTATGGTTGAATGAGAACAGTTCATATCTGTATACTGATGAGATTAAGTGGTAACACTGCTTTCAAAAGTATAACAGTTGAAAAGATACCATATAAATTCTGTTTGATTTATGACATTATTAATGGCCAGCTTAATGTTCATTGTTTGTTTTTTTTTCTTTATTCTTTTTTTTTGTTTTAAGATAGTATTCATAATTTATCAGCTGAAAAGTTAAATGGACACGACACGTGTGTTTAAGAATTTTCTTACGAATAGGAATGCAGTAATTCCTTATTACAATTATTAGTTGAAATTTCTTAATAGGTCTGAAGAGTAATAGACTTTCCCCTTAAAAATCATCAGAAGATACAACCCCGGGAAAATAAGTCATGTTGTATGCTCCGCAACAAACCTTGGCCATAAATACTTCACAAACGACATGTGTGTGTGTTATGTTGTCCTTCTTATGTTGAGGGGGGGGGGGGGGGGGGGGGGGGGGGGGGGGGGGGGGGGGGGGGGGGGGGGGGGGGGGGGGGGATGTATATTGAAATTATTTATGCTCGACAGTCTTACCATTTTAATCAATACCAGTGGATATAATAATATATTCGATGTACTAAAAATTCGAACCCTCGACCGGAATATGAGGCCCAGGTATAAACGCTATACACTAAGAAGCCTCACGTTTATCAAATATTACATATTACCAATAAGCATCGTAATTGGAATCTTGTCCGGTATCACGTATACATTATTCGCTGCGTATCCTATAATACAAATATATATCATATATAATTATCGTATCATGACATAACAAGACAAAATACAATTACACAACACAGTTTGACGAGGGTGTTTTATTACTTTATTATTACACATTTTTGCCACAAAAATTGATCATTTATAATGTTTTACAAAATGAAAATGTATACCAAATTGCCTGTTAAAAAACGGCTCCTATTCCCAAAAAGTGCCAACCCATTCCCTCCCCTCTAGTCTCCCGTCCCACCCCGAACAACCCCCCCCCCCCCTGCCCCCACAGTATAATATGTTTGAAAAAAATAGGAAGAAAATGGGATAGTTCAGGAATTTTTTTTTGTCATTGCTATAGGCCTCGCACTAGTTATTCACATAAAACCCACAATCCTTGAAGTGTGCATAATTCGAAGGTGTTTTTCCTCCTCCAGCAACATAATTTAATGAATGAAACTAAAGCCTGCCGACATTTCAACATGTGTTCGACAATTCAAATCTAATGCGGTATAGTAAACATTTAACCACGATAACATGTTATAAGTATCCATATCAATGAGATGAATTGGATTTGAGAAAGACCAACTTTTAGATTTAAAGTGTGAAACCGACTACTATATAACATGTATACATAATTAAAACAATAGATTACTGCTACAAAGGATTATCTAGATTACAATAGGTGGACACTGGCATTTTACAAGGCAGTTTTTGATGATTCTCAAATTATGTAGAGCTACTATCGGTTCAAGTTGGAGCATTCATCACTGTCAATGCAATCAACCTGCATTATTGACAGACATTCTTACCTTCGCATAAATATATAAACTTGACTTTCCCCCATTTCGCAAGACAGGCAGCACAAGAACTTTGTTGTTTAGGAAATATGGGCCTTATTCTAATTCAGAGATATCGCTGGTGTTGAAATAGATACGTGAGTCAGCAAAGAGCCTTTTACTGGGGAGGAAGGAGTTAATTATCCAAGTATTTTTATTTTATTTTTTTTGCCTTATATGGCGAGACATATTGGCCAGATAGATTACAATCAGTCGAAATTGACGCTGTAGTTTATATTGTGGCTTACTATGTAGTGCCGTTTGAATAATTTAAATTTAGCGAATTGATTCAACTTCGTGGCGAGTGATAACTTAGCAAGGTCCTAAATCGCATGTTTTTTCATTGAAAGAAATAAATGAATTACTTTTACAACTGATTATTCATACTCTCCCTACAGCCCAGTGAATATGTGCTTAGGGCGGCCCTATGTTGATCAATCAAACACGTAGCCTCAAATTACAATAAAATTATGTTTTTCTTTGTCAAATTTTATGAACTTACCATGAGATCCACATGTTTGATTATGTAACAGAAAATTTAAAGTCCATTAATTTGATGCCATTCACGTTGATTCACACACATCTGAATTGTATACATTCACGATCATATAAAGGTAAAGTATCTATGTTATGTACATTGTTACTAAAAGTTATACTAGAGATCACTATCAGGTAGTGCAACTTGAGCTGAAAATGGTCATTATGAATATCTGATCAAGGATAATATGATTATTTGACATATGAATCAATATTTTGAACTCAAAAAATATACTTAAGAGCTTTAAGAATCTGTAGATTATACTGCTGTCTTGGTTAAACTGAAAAATTCATCACTCTTTTGAACAGTATGCGCTGAACACAGCATTCATATCCAAGTGCCACTACATGTAGACATAAACATTTTGAAGAGCGCATTTAATCCCATTTCTTCAATATAACTAATCTATTCTTCATTCTATTCCGCTAGAACATAAATCTAGTTACTCGTTATGAAAACGAACCATTCAGCCTCGGACTGAAGTTTATGCGCACGAGTTTCCCATAATCTATGTCATAGACTGTAATATGCTCATTCAACTAGGTGTCAAAAAGCTGACACACTCGTCTCCACGACCAGTGTTGTGCTTCAACTTTGTCTTTACCTCTAGGTTTCATACAATCAAATACCAGTCTTGCAGTAAATACACCCGACTTCTAATAACACAGACCCAGCAAAACCATACAATAACACCCGGAATTTGCATGACCGTGACTTTTCCGTTTACTTGTAGTAGTGACGAGTGGGCAGATTATCACTCGCGTAATGTCTGTCATTGTTACAAGGTATGACATATATTTATTACTGGTTAACATGTACGTTCTGTCATACAGGTCCAGAAGGACTACACGAGCAGACCTTAATCAGCCCTCCATTGTACACCTTACCAACCTTCACCAACCTGTAATTAATAATCATACATAAAACCCTAAAAAAACCCCTCGGCGTTCTCCCTATCGAAACACAAAATCAAACCCCCCCTTACTATTCATGAAGTATAACCATTTAACCTCAATTTTGGGGGCGGAACCTCCCTTACATTCTTCCCCCCCCCTCTCCCCCCGCCCCAAAAAAAAATAACGACCGGGTTTTGTTGGTTACTTGCCTGGTTCTGTTTTTAGAGTCGTGATATTTACTGCACAGGACTTGGTATTGATTGGTTTAACCTAGAGTTAAAGACAAAGTGTTGACAGCACACACTGATCGTGAGACGAAGGTGCTGTCACTTGCACCTAAGTTGACTCCATGAACGATAATTCTCTATGACTATGGATCTCATGGCGCATCGCTGCCGATAATACTTTGTCCTCATGCTGAATGGCCGCTCTCGTTCATAACCGGTAACTAGATTATGTTCTCACGCGCGAATGAATGAAGTGCTTATTCAGCCCTTCTCCCTCTGGCGACGTAACCACAGCCCCGTTGTTTATAATCCGCCTGCTCCCACAACATTGTTCTTCTCCTGTCTACACCTCCTGTCACCGTGGCACCTGGCTCATGCACATTGCTCGCCTTCCCCAGCGCGCCCATACCATGTCTCCAAAGAGTGACTGCGCACCCAACTCTTTTACCACTAAACCACAAAAGCCAACTATAATCTTACAGCATATCTAAAGTAGCTAGTAGTAACTATTATATTGAGTTAATTGATTTTCCATGCTCAAATAATCATTTTCATTCGATCAATATTCTATCACCAATTTCACTCAAGGATGCACTACCTTTGATAGTCTAGATCTCTAGTTAATACTTTACGTACATGCTACATACAGTACTCTTACCTTTTAGATCTGAATGTATACAAATATCTTCAGTGTGTGCTGATCGAATTCAACAGTGTGAATGATGGCATCAATAATGCTTTAAATTTGTTACATAATCAAATTCTGTGGATCTCAATGCGTAGTTCATAAAAATTTGCAATTAAAAACAAATTCGATTACTCAATTGTAATTTATAAAAGTGAGAGCTACGTTGTTAATTGTCCTGTTTAAACATAGGCCCTCGCCCCCCACATTGTCACTGGCCTGTAGGGGAGTATGAATTATCATTGTACGTATTCATTTAATTTCTCAATGAAACATGCATTATAGCCTGCCCTAAAAGTTACACTCCACAGTTGTATGCCTAAATTTAAAAATTACTATAGGGCTATAGTAAGCACTCAAAAATCACAGCGTCAATTTCACTGATTGTAATTCTATCTGCGCCAATTTTCTCACGCATCTAGGCAAAAATACATTGCGAAATTGACTCCTCCTCCCCAGTAAAAAGCTCTTTGCTGGACTCACTATCTATTTTCAACACCAGCCACGATGTCTTCCTGCCATTAGATAAGGGGCCCATTTCCTAAAACAACAGTTCTTTGTCTCTCTGTTGCTTAAATTGCGGGGAAGTCAAGTTCTATATATTTTGAGTTAGAATGTCTCAAATAAATGCTAGTTTGCGATTGCATTTGCATCTGTGAATGAATGCCTCCACTATGACCGAAGTAGCCTACATATTCTGCGCAATTCAATCAAACTGCCCTTGTAAATATTATTGCATGTGCCACCTTTGTAATCTAATCGCTTCAGAGTACATTTTTAATTATGTATTCAGTGTTTTGTGTTGTACGGCTTCTACACTTTAATATCTAAAAGTTCGGTCTTTTCATGCCATTTTTCATTGTATATATGTATACATGGTTATGTGAACCGAAAGATTTGTCGAAGCACATGTTTGGAATGTCCACTTTAGTTTCATTCATATTATTTGTGAGGAGTCGGAAAAACACTTGCCAATTAACTCAACCAACTTCAGGCATCTTGTTTATTGAAACATAGCGCAGGCCTATTAGACATTGAGCAAGAAAAAGAGTGGGAACTGAACTTCCCATTTTCTTCCTAAATTTTTTTCAAACATTGCAAGAACTTTTATAACTTCTGTTAATTTCGAACAAATGAACGTTTGGCATTGCTCATAAGCACTAGATTGCTGAAGGCGGATATTTATTTCCTTTCCAACAAACAAATTTTAAAATAGGAGGAATAATCTACTTCCCTTTTTTAATCCAATAAAAAATTGCCAAACACAACAGTACTGGCCAGCAACTCACAATGATCTTTATAAATTACTAATCCTGCTAGCTAACTATCACTGTACTCTGATCTACTAGCTAATGAATCGACTGGCACAAACAGCACAATTGCGTTTTTACTAGCATTCAAAACAGGGCGACACAAGAGCAGTACATGTTCAGCGATCAATAGGACCTAATTGTGGAAATATCAAAAGGCCACAATGAGCTTACTCATGGGCTGCTAGATAGGGTGCCACTAATCAATTTTAAAATGAATTTGAATATCAAATGCCCAGGACTGTACAGTGGCTTCCTGCGCTTACAGGATGAGAGAAGTCTGGTTCCATGACATTTAGAATATAACCCATCTAACATTGACATTAAACAATCAGTTGCTTTGGACCAAGAGACTACGGTCTTGATTTCCGCTTTACTCAAAAAAGGCAGACGGCAAGATGTACGTTGTACTCTGAGGAAAGAAGAAAGTTGGGAAACCGAGTGTTACGCCTGGAGGTTTTAAAAAAAGTTTGCATGGTCTGCTATAAGTTTAGACTAGGTGAGCAGCGGACCTGCCGTCAATTTGATGTGTGATGGAAAAAAAAAAGAATGAGTGTCATTCTTACTAGAGAGGACACTGAATGACAAGCGGTATTGTGGCCAAGCACCAGCTTATAGCCCTGAACATAGTGACGCCAGCTATCTTCAACAACTAGCTTGTCTGCATTGTTGCTACTATTCTGACCTTTGTGTATTTACTCACTCATCTTTAAAGGGAATTATCTGTTGGATTCTGATTCCAGAGATGCCCACCGTAAAACACTTCCAAATTTCCTGATCATTCACACGCAAGCAGCATGGAGCCGAAAACTAGGGAATAAACAAAAGCTATTTTAAACTAATTGCCGCTTTCCCGCGACAAGCCCGGCCAAATTATTGCTTACAATACCTTCCACAACCAAAAAAGGAATTTTAGCCAAAGAATAAACAAGATTCAACAGTTTTACACTAAAAATCTTTTGATAGAAAAAATTCAGTAAATCCAGAAATTCCTGGCGAAAAAAAAAAATTGTCTTGAAAAATATCCAATAATTGGGTATATCTGTGTATTTCAGAAAGACAAAGTTACAGCCTGTGGGAAAAAAAAAAACAATTTCAAAAGTTGCTCTCAAAAATCCCCTCTGATACTCTATCCCATAAGGTTCCGCTACATTGCCTCTCCGATATTGTTACATAACATCACAATTTGTGCACTATAAGACTAATTCTTTCAAATGCGTTGTATGCTTGCTTTTCTTGGATGTCATGTGCCGGGTGCCACAAAAAGGATATTTTCGTGAGAACAAATATTAATAGAAGATTTTTTTGTTTTATCACCCAAAACTAACCCTCCCTCAGTATCCAGTGCCCAGCTCAACTTTGA
>JZLH01S0018624.1:6627-17882 GCA_001188425.1 Eucidaris tribuloides | reverse complement strand
TTTAAAATTATAGATCAACAGTTGCGATCTTAAAATACAGAGAGAGAGACAAATGAAAAATCTATTGCATCGCATTTTCACCTCTCTGAATAACCACTTTCATTCATCTAATAATGATAAACTTGTCCACCTTGGACTATTTAACATATCAGTGCCAAAATTGTGAGCCTTGGTATTTGTTCCTATGTTCATCATGTCAGTGCCAGTAACCAGGAATAATCTGGCGGTATATTTTCGCAGCCCGGAAAGTTGTAGATGACGGGTTTTAGTCCCACTGGTTCATTTTTTCTTGACGTATTTGCTAAAAATTCAAAACATGTTTCTGACATGTTTGTTTAAAATTATAGATCAACAGTTGCGATCTTAAAATACAGAGAGAGAGAGACAAATAAAAATCTATTACATCGCATTTACCTCTCTAAATAATCCCTTTTATTGTGTGATATCTTCAGCAAGATGAAAGTGATGTTGGTAATGCTGATGGTTAATTTCAACAAACGTTGGGATTGACGCAAAAAGAATTGAAGTGACAGCACAAATTGTTGCAGTGACTGCGATTGCAAATATGTGTGGAAATACCTGGGAATATACTATACATGTATAGAATTATACAGAATTATCACAAAATTTGATTAACGTCATTACCTGTGATATTTGAATCCAAGAAAATGGGAACACATCGTTGGAATGTGCCGTTTGCAGGACTGGCGACATAGTATGCGGCACAGGTCCCACTATCTAGCAGTTCTTGGAGCGTCATTGTGCCACCCTCCACCAACTGTTGTGGATCTACACCGTAATCGCAGATGAAGTCGTTCCAGTTGATGTTGCTTGTAGAACCAGTAGCAATTTGACTCAAATATCTGATGTATAGGGAATATGTCTCTGTCGGACATGTTGTGACGCAGACTTGGGTTGTGGGACATCGTAGGGTGATGAGGGTGGAATACGAGAAGCAAGCTAGCCAGTCAAAGAAGAATAGATTGGTGAGATTTTGGACGGCCTCGGTCTGTCCACAGATCTGTCCATACGAGTCTGTCGGGTAGATGATGGTTGTGGGATCCCCGGTGGTAAAGGCAACATAAGAGATTCCGGCCTGTACGAGAAGAAACGCGACGAAGATCAGACAACACAGAATATCCGTACAGCTCCGCTTCTTGATCGGGCCGTTGAAGGTAGGGTCGTGGGGCCGTTCTTTCCCGTACTTCGAGCCCGATTTCTTCTCATCCTCATGACTTTTCCCACCCGAACCCATGATTATCGCACTCACAGTTAACTACGGCAGACTCAACAAAACAGAGATTGATGTCGAAAGAAGGAACCTCTATACGCGTCTTCAGACTGACAGGAGTGGTTCCGAGAAGGCACGGTTAACGTGTAGTTCTGATCAAATCCTGCAGCGATATAGAAAGAAGCCAGACCAAATACGAGTAGTCTGGATTAATCAATTGTTTATGTTTGTTGGCAAATACGACGTTTAACCTCAGGTCTACCTGCATACAGAACAAACTGATATGTTAATTAGTCGAAATGCATGACGATTGCTTTACTTAAGATCACAAATCTAACCGGGAGGATTACAAATACGGATGAAGCTCACCCAGTACAACATAAAAATTGGCCTTTAGACGGGAGTCGGTAGGAATGTGGTTAATCATTAAGCTGTGTCAACTGAAATGATACCCACGGAGAGTCCAACAAGAGGTTTTCGAGTGTAGACAAGCATGTATCTTCTTACATTCTAACCCAGGTTTGTGTGTACTGTGATGCAAACACTTCCTCGAGAATGACAATGTATCCAATGTAACAGACCTGTACCGTGTTACGTGGCAAACCCATCATTAAGGATTCACAGGTTAATGAAACTCTTCAAGGCGGCGACATCTGTAAACTTTATTTAGCAGGAAGTTATTATTTTACGTAGATGAAGTATAATGTTTCCCGTATCGTGATAAAGCACGAAGATTAATCACTCCCTGGTTAGTTTTCCTCCCCATTTAGGTGGAATTAAAACAGCAGTGTATTGGAGGAAAACTTACTTCTCCCTTAAAAACACCCCTCGTTTTTGTTGCCCTTATCAGAATTAATCACCCATTATTGGGCGTTTGACAAACAGCGTTTTGAATTTCGATACAGGTTTGTGGATCGTAATAAAAGAGTTTATCGAAATACTACAACGTCCATCTGGTGTCTCTGAATAAGTAATGCGTGGTAACAAAGTTTCGTCAATATGTATGATAACATATTTATGGTTATGAGCATTCTATCACAACCCCCGATTTCGATATTTAAACTGTTCTGTGTTCGACCTTATTCCCAAGCATACATTAGCAGTATATCATACAAAATGATGGTCCCCGAAACAAATAATATAGTTGACCAATAAAACAACATAGACTACAAAACAGCAAATATACCAGCAAACAATAAAGAAGAAAAGCAATGAAGCTATATATATTTGTAGCTTCAATTAAGATGATACCATACTTTTTGGGGTTCTTTGGTTAATCCCTTTTTTAGACCAATGATAGCTAGATCGACTATAGTTTAGATTCTAGGCTTCTATGACGCAATATCTCTTTTTCCAAATTGGCGTGTGTGTATCGGCGAAAGTTTTCCCACTTGTGGCTTCCCAATTTCCATGGAATCAGCGATGACGAAAACCCAATGGGTAGCAAACGAAGAGCGGAACCAGAGGTCGACCAGAGGTAAGAGGTAGGGTTAGAGTAGAACCCTAACCCAAATCCTAACCCTAACCTCATGTCGACGTCAAGTTCCGCCGTTTGTATGTTATCCAAACTCAATGATCTTAGTTGAAAAGAACGTAGATATGATGACATCTGGGACTTAGTGAAAACACCGTCTTGTTTATGTTGGGGACATAGGGGCACGATTATTACGTAAATGTTTGGTTTGGTATAAAATGTCAAAAGTAAACCATTTCAGACATCATAATTTATATTTTGACCTCTTGCACATTTTAACTCTGCCATTTTTACCTCTGGCATTTTAACCTCTGATATTTTCACTATGACACTTTTACTTTTGACATTTTTACCGCTGACATTTTTACCTCTGGTATGTTTACCTCTGGAATTTTTCACTATTACATTTTTACATCTGACATTTTTACCTCTGACACTTTTATCCTTTCGCATTCTACCTCAGAAATTGTAAACTCTGACATGTTTACTTGACATTCTACCTCTATAATTTTTACGTCTAACATTATTTTGTGTCTGGCACATACAGGATAGGTGCATACCAACGCTGCTGTATTGATGGTCACTGTAGGATGAACACAAATGTTAAACAAAATATTTTCCTGTTTCTTCTTGCCTGAATGAATGCCTTGCAGACGGGAGAGGACATCCCGGGGACATGAGGATATGCATGCCAACAATAACCGGCGTTCACTGATTCTCAATCTGCCACGCTATGCAGTGATTTAAATTTAAGCTGACACAGTGACCATTACTTTATAAATAGTGGGCCTACAATTAACTTTTCACAATGGCATATCCCCCCCCCCCGTCACTGTCAGTCATGTCACATCGTGTCTCTGAAACCCTGTCAATTCCAGCACACCACCACAACGATACGAGGTGTGACAAAAAAAGAAACAAGACTGTGACAACCACGCCCATGAAGCAATGTCAATCAACCCACCGCCCTTGTCACTGTGTTGCCCAACATCTCATCATCATTCTGCTGTAATATTGTTCACCTATCTCACTCTGTGCTCCTTCCTTGGGCTGTTAAGTGGCACGACCCTGCTTTGCACCGTCACGATACCAGCTAGAGGTTGCACAAAAATGGAGCGGAAAATAAAGCTGGCTCCTGGTTCAGTTGGTAGGGGGCCCAACCGAGTGTCTCGATCTTCTCCTGGAGGCTTATGGAGAAAATGCAATGTTGTGGGCGGGATTTTCTCCTGGAGATTGGAGAAGCTCGAGATACCAGCAGAGCACCTGCCCAACTCACCTAGGAACTTCAGATTATTCTCCGCTTCACTTCTCGTATTGTGACGGGGCGAAGCAGGGGCGTGCCACTAACAGCCCGAGGAAGGGGCACAGAGTGAGATCGGTGAACAATATTATAACAGCATGTTGATGAGATGTTAGGCAACACAGTGGCATGGGCGGTGGGTTGATTGACATTGCGTCATGGGCGTGGCTGTCACAGTCTCGTTTCATTCTTGTCACACCTCGTATGTACGCTACATTCTAATTAGCGACATCACTATACCACCACCACCAACGTAACGCGGTAACATCACAAGGTCAATCACACCTCGTCCACATCCTCCTCCCACCCATCAACATAGTAGATTACCGAAGTTAGGATATCACAAATTATATGGAAATGTTTAAACAGTTGAATCATGTGAAATGCAAAAACATTGCGGAAGAAAATTTGTGATCAGATTTTCAGGTTAGTAACGTGTATGAGTTAGATGCGTTAAATCCACCCGACTCTCTGAAAAACCCAGCAAATGCAATTGCCTCTTCGAGAATTATTTCGATGAATATTGGTGCGACAACCACAAATCAAGTCGTTTTACGATACAATGAACAAAAGTAATACAATATAACATAACACATGACTTACCTACAGACATAAATCAAGAATGGTTCATTTGAAGACAAAGACAAGATTGTGATTCATTTCAGAGAGGAAATTTCAAAGTAACCGAAATGCTTGAACTACGATGTTTGAAGAAGAGTCGATACAGTATCGATTCGTATCGGTCCATCGTTTTGTGTATCAAGTTCAACCCCTTTGTGTTATCATACTCAGATCCATCGCACGTCACGATGTGATACTTTTTACAATCAATCACGTTCACTCTCTGATCATAAAGTTTCCACTTGTGGATGTGTAGAAGTGCCCAGATCTGCGACGACGACAAGGAGAAAAAGATAAATGAGCTGTCACAAACTTGCTGGGAACATCATTGATTTATCGTTTAATATTAACATGGTAGTGTTTTTCTCTCTCTTACAGCACAGTTGCAGATCAAGGGGCGGAATCGACCGTCACGGCACCCTTTTGTCGGGAAGGGAAGAGAGAGCACTGGACAAAAGCAAATTATTTCTTTTCTTGTCATCCCACAATGCTTGCACCAGCCTGCCAAACGTTCCTCCACCTGTTGGAAAATTATGCGTTCATATACCTTGTCGAGTCACTGGCATCAGATTGGGGGAGGGGAGTTGGGGGCGCTTGACCCGGGCCCCGAAAAATTTGATCATGGTATAGAGAGGCTTATATTAATAAATGTGTGTGTATGTTTGTTTCCGATCCACCTCTCCGCCCCCCCCCCGGGCGACCCCCCCCCCCCCATGATTTGACTCATTCATTTTGACCCAAAATTGATTTGGTTCATTACGCCACAAAGGTCGGATTTGTCGGACCCATTATAACCCTAACTAGCTGAGCTGGTCCACACCATGTTATTATCGTACATACTGTATAAATAACAAATTGCTAACATTAAGTCAGCTATTACCACTTGACATGCACGTGACTTACGTGCCGATGGAGATAATAGATAGTCGATGCCGGGAGTCGATGAAAAAAAAAATTAGCGCATGCAGGAATTCGGGAGTATGACACCCAGTTTTTTTGTTAGCATGTTCAAAATTATTGTAAATAAAATTTTAAAATCTGAGAACATATTCTTTATCTTTTCTGGAAATTTTCAAGAAGTTTGTGAACAGATTGATTGCCCACGTTGAACACGATAATTGATGTTGTTTTTCTGAATTATGCCTGACAAAGCATAGCACTCGATGCCCATGTTTACTAATATTTATTTCATTATATTTAGTTTGATTGACGAGAAAACCAATATTCCCCTTGCCAGTTTGTTAATGAGTTTCATGTCAATTTTACTTGGATATTGTTAAAACACTGGTCGACAAAAATGGTATCGTGACGACAATGAATGAACACATTATGTATATAATGCACTACCGCAAATCAGTGTGCGCTTCAACCTTTCTTAAATGATTTAGTAGATTAAAGGTGTGAAGAAAAGGGCTTCAGTTTAACATGTTTTGTCAATTTAGGCGCAATATGTTAACAATCCGAGCCCAATTTCCCGTGACTACCACTTTTCTCGGAAAAGGGGGTCATTTTCGCCGCTGCTACTCGGGTAAAATTCAATAAAGAAATTCTAAATTCTAAAATAGGGGGTACATTTCGTATAATATATGCTGAATAATACCCAAGGAAGCTGAAAAAGGAAGTAAAAGTCCCCGGTTACGGTCGAGATAGGGGTCGAAAATATTGGGAAATACCCGGTTAAATATCCCAGATAAAAGGTAAAACAATTACACCATTACCCAAGGAAGATGGTGTCTTTCAAGATTTAGGCATGAGCCATATGGTCCACCCCTGATGTGGCGAGTGGAAGAAAGGAGGGGGTTGAGTGGGGTTGGTAAACATAACTTCAAGCTTTCATTGTTGTCAACCTTATCAAGTCTCAAATATCAACCCGCAATCACAGCATTAAAGGCATCGTATAACAATGTTTCCAGTTTAAAAAAAATCTGAGCTACATAATTCCCCATGCTACCAGCGTCTCTGATAAGGTCTAAAAATGAAGCACTTAAAACTGCAGTTCAAAACGATCATTAAATGCTTTAAAAAGTGAAAAGCATTGAGCGATCATTCCAGTTTTCCCCCATAGACTGCTCAATTGCAGAATTTTCGTCAGCTGACGATAATTCATGTGCCGATTTTTATCTATACATATTTTATGAGTGACAGCATAGCTGCCTGATGTTTTGCGTTCTACAGTGTCATTATTATTTATCTGGACCCCTCGGCAGAACAGCCATACCATGTAGGCATGGCTGAGTAGGGCCATCCAGCCGTTTAGTGTCATCAATTTTATAATGTACTGTTATGATTGTTATGTTTTTCAAACGGAAATAAATCAATACAAAAAAATTGTCAGATAACAAAGTTTGACAATTTTTTAAATGGGGCTTCCACAATGTTACATAGTATCTTTAACAAAAGACGTCCACTGTTTCAACAGAAGGAATATTCTCCATTTGCAATTAACGTTATGTCACGAGTTACTTATTGCCTCCAGTGATTAATACACAATTGAAAAGTGCTGGTGGTATCAACACCTAATATATATGTGAGTCGGAGCATGTCTGAGCCAAACATTACAGAAATGCGACGGGACAGAATTTGATAAAGATTTCTTCCTGTGCTGAATAAAGTAAACGTATTGTATGCTTGATGTTGCTTCATACATATACATGTACATGTATTACATCAAAGGATAGAATCACAATTAAAAAAAAATATTGACAATCATTCTGTTTCTAATTCTATGGCAACAACACTTTTCATCGGTGTGGTGGGACGGAATGATAAAATCATGGATAACTAAGAGCCCATGCCCTGTTATGTCTGGAAGTTATTACTGCATAATTACTTGCACAGGTAAAGCTAAAGTCTCATCCCAATCCCCTTTTCGTATTGACAGATTGATGTTGAATTCCGTCCCGTCGCGAGACGGAAATATTCGCACCATGTATTAAACAAATAGGGATGTTTACTCAAAAAACATTTTTCACCGTCAATAATGGGAATGAATAAATTAAGGTTTGATGTCAACGTAACGTAACATATAAAACCACTTTCCAAAAATTCCCATTCGTTTGTACACAGTACAAAATTCCGTCCCACGTTTTTTTTTTTTCTCATGAAACGAGATCAGTTGAACCTCCCAACCCCATCCCACCCCACCCCACCCCATTCCGTGGCGAGACTTGAGGAGTTTAAACGAAACTTCACCCACCAACTAACCTGGTAACCCCCCCCCCCCCCCCGGGTCCAAGTAAAGATTATTAGATCATTGGTCCTGTGTATCTTGTGGTGATTTAACAGAATAAAGAGGTTTGAACTTTATCAACTTGCATTCACAATAACTAATTCACACCACAACTGATGCTTGGAGGACATACAGCACGTCTCAATAAAATGTGGCAATCAGAAAATACTGTTGTGACATGATGGTTATGTCAACGTCAAGGGCAACGTCTCAGCTTTCAAAAGCTTATTTTAATCTTATATATTCAATTAACAATGGAAAGGTAAAATCACAAATGTGCCACTTTTACTACAGTCAGTGATAGTATCAGGCACTCTTCCCGTAAAAGTGGCACAAATGTGATTTATCCTTTTGTTGTTGACTAAAGATATCTCGAGATTAAAACAAGCAAATTGAAAAGAAACAGTACTTGTATTTGAAATATAAGAAAATGCTTTTGACGTTGGTGTAAGCATGTGTCACAGCAGTATTGTCTAGTTCAATGACAGTGCTTTTCACTTGTACACTTGTACAAAACATAAACTCTAATTAGAGTTACCCAATACAGCAATCTCGCAGACAGAGCTTACACACTACAAACCACCAACCATATATTCACTGCATCATCAAACATTATTTTCTGCATATTTTAAATAATAACACACATAATTCAAGCTGTTTCTTTACAAACTTTAGTTGTCATTATGCGATGGAATGAACGACGGTTGACAAGGCTATGAAACAAGCTATTTACAAGAAAGATACAATCCTCACAGTGTTACAATCATTTAGTATGTTGTAAATTGGTGAATAAGTGTAATTTCCAACCCCAAATGTACTTTAGAACTTCAGGAATACAGTGATGATCAAGAAGCCTGTCTAGATAATCACATATTGAACATAAATAACCACTGCCACAAATGTATAATTTGGGAAGTTGAAGGCACAGAGAAAATAGTAGTAGTAGTAGTAGTAATCCAGGTTTTAAATCCGGTTTAGTCCCCGAGCTACGGGGGTGGCCGGATTCACCTCGCACTCACAGAAATCACCCTCACCCCCTCCCTCCACTTTACTCTATTCGGCGCATCCTCCTCCCTCAACCCAACCCTCCTACTCTCCTCCACCACCTGCTTCTTCCATAGTTGGTGGGTAATGACTGATTTAAGTGTCCAGAAACCAAAATTGAGAGCACATCGCAAATTCAAGCTGCATTGATCGTCATTTGGCTATGTCACAGCTTTAAGACCCCTTCACCACAAATGTCCCCAAACAGGTTCTTGGACTACTACCACTACCACACCTAGGGTAAAGACCACTGATCCAATCACAAATTCTTCCAAGATATAAAATTGCAATTCAACAGATTACCAATTTCCAACCTGAACAACATAGTATCAAACTTTTGAGAAATTCTGTGACATCACAAAATAGTTAAGTGCATTGACCCTTATCAATTACATGTATAGACTTTAACCAATTGTTTACATAACTTGATGTCTGTAGCTTGACTTTATTATAATTAGTATAACAATGTCAACTTGAGAGGGTAGAACAAATAGTGCACACGTGCAAAACTTTACACGTCTTTTGTAATATGCAACGTTGTCAAGGCAACATGCACTACAAGCATACACAACCTGACACAAATGAGGTTGAATGTCGAAAATTATTTACACACCTACCAAAAATGATTCAAAATATCAAACTACACATTACTTGTGATATTACCAAGTTTTAAACATAAAATTAAGACAAGTGCCACCAATGTATATTACATATGCACAGTCACTTTCCTACAATTAAACAAGTGGCATTGCTTTGTTTATATTTTGACCTACAGCAATAAATTTGAATGTCTCTTGCAGTAAGATTTCCATTTCACCTGAGAACTTCCATTTTATTTTAATACACCTGCATTTACTACATTTTCATAGTATTATTTCCTGTCACTACATAAATCACACTTTTATGCATAGGACACTATAAGCACAAGTTAGCATATCGTATTAACATATGTGACCTGTCACCACACAATGCCCCATACAATGGAAAAATAAGAAATGTGTTTTTCATACAGTCTTAAAGAAGGGATTCTAAATTTTAAAATGGTGTTTAATTTGTTTGAGATGGATGAAGCAAACCCATTTAAAACTGCACTCATAACTACAGTTATGGTCAGTGTCGATTCATATCAGTCAATGTCGGTAAAGTACAATCTCTGGCCATAATAATATCGAGCATAACGGTCACTACTATGATCATAACCGTCCGTGACATTCTTATAATGACTGTTGAAAGGTCGTTGTATGGTTTCTATGGTTATTTTGGATCAGTCAGTCAGAAGAGAAGTTTTGAACATGTATAAAACTTTCTCTTCAACCGTCATTAACTACGGTCATTACTTCCGTTCATAGATCGGTTCTTGAACGGTCAACGACGACCTCATTTTGGCATCACCATATTACAGTCTATGGCAGTCATGAGGACCACTCAACCAACATTGACACACATGAATCGAGTCTTGACGATAAATCTTGTGTGAGAGCACCTTAGCATTCATTATTTTGCTCAATTTACCCATGGTTACAATTGAAAACGACTATGACCCAGGCACAACTATTTACAGAAAAAACACAAACCCTAACAAACATTCAACATTGGGCTATTGTAAAAAGCATTGATGATATCCATGATGACTACAACTTAACTGCAGTGGTCAATGAATTTGTGATTATTTTTCAATATTTTACAATTGGAATTGGTGACTTACATCCCAGGAAAAGAACACGCAGACACAATATCAGGAAAAACGATCAGACATGATTAAGAAATTTAGCACAGATCAATACCACTAACTTTGTGTGAAAAAAAAAGTGAACATGTTCTTGTCTCCTACCATTCTATTTCAATGTAAATTTTGAAAATCTGTGTATTTTCATTTTCCAATTCTTAAAAAAAAATCATTCATGAATCCCATATCAGGTTGTGCTTCTGGTCTTCAACCTCTCTCGAATTACTGTTGCTGAAAGTAACTTCCCCAGCTCGACCAACTTTGTGGAGCCGCGCCGTAGTTGTTGTAGCCACCCTAAATGGTTAAAAACAAAACACACACACACAGAGGAAATTAATCGGCAATTTAGTAACCTAACATGCATTATGTTACAGGTTTTAACATCCAATTTTATTTTCTTTAAAGATATATCGGGTTTTCTATCATTTTGAGGCCCTTCGATTAGTTTACCACAAAATGAGACTTTGAATCAAGGACTGATAAATGTCTGCTTGAATCACTCCCAGTAATTGTAATACATGTAATTTCAAACTATGGGTAATTCTTCCCTCAATCTTCCTTAATTTCTGTGAAATAATAATGTTAAAGGAAACACTAACAGATAAATAATGAATTTGTTGCCAGACAGGG
>JZLH01S0018612.1:0-13495 GCA_001188425.1 Eucidaris tribuloides | reverse complement strand
CATAACCATTTATTCTCATAAGCAATTAGTCGATCGGTTGTTCAGACTGGACCGTAACCTTAATGCGTCGGAATTTTTTACAGCTGCCCACTTGTTTTTCGACGTTTTTTCGCTATTGCTCGAGCGTGCTCTGAATTTCCGAATCTGATGTGTGCAAACTATTGCATACATGAGGCTTTTGAGACTATCCAAGTTCCGCGCCACTATTAGATTGGCCGCCTAAATGCAAGAGTCTCATCAATACTGATAAAACAGTGGCGGAAAGACTAGCTAGGTGCAAAAAGCGGGCGGTGGCGGCGGCAATTCTTCGCGCCCGGTCCTATTGACTTACACTTTATTTCATTCAAAGGATCGCATAATTTGGGTTATTATGAGCCCAGCTAATTAACGTTCTTTCCAGACAAAATTGACTCTTTTAAAATTGGCTTTTCAAGATAGCCGCTCGTCAAATATGGCAATCCTTTTGTTTTACGAACAAACATTCCGATTTAACGAAATGGCCACATCTGCAGGCCTCTTTTCTACATCCGTGACACATCCTCCCTGCTATCCTCAAAAACTATCAGAGCATATTCACATGACTTTTTAACACATATATACAACTTGTGATCATGATTTTGTCCTATAGCTCTCCTGTGGCTCTATTTTTATACACAAAAACAGAGATTTGGGCGAGCAACAAATTAAAAAAATTACATAAAAATAGCCACTTTTTCCATTGTGTCATAGGGGACCGAACCAAGTGGAACGATTTTTTCAATTGCTTTAAAACCAAGATTCAGAAACCGTAACCTCCATCTACAAAGATTCGGAAAACGTAACCTCCATCGCTTAATTATAGCCTCGCGAAAAGAACACTATACTATGGTCAATTTCACTTAATGCAAAATCCTAAAGAAGTTACTAGCTTTTACTGTCGGGGTACTAGAAAAACCTAGGCTGTTACCAGAAGGATATTGAAAAACGATGTTTTATCATTCGTGTACGCAGACTGTCCTTAGGGCCTGTTATCACATTGATTTTACGTCATCATAATCAACGTGACGGACGCCATTCAAAGTATAACAAGTTATAATGTTTATCATTACAACCTTTTGCAGTTTACCTAATAGTTCTTCTTTGTCGTTTTTCCCCTAGTGTTTCCTGCGGTCGCTGGGTCTATAGTTGTGGCGTACTAGCCCTCCCAGTTGGCGTTGATCCTATGATCGCCAACATCGGTGGTTTTTGTCCTTGCCTTATTATTCGCCTGAATCGATCGTGGTTCCAGGAAAGATCCGACAAGCATCTTAACACGTATCAGGAACACGTGGAAAAGAGTCCAGAACGCCGTCTGTATTCGTTCGCGCTTTCTATCTTGACTAACCTGCCGTTCGGTTGTTTGGATACCTGCTTCTGATCAAACGCTTTCGAATGCCCAGGACCTTTCCTAGATCATCTTCCATCATTTTGAACTTCGTTTTCAAGGTATTTTCATTTTGCTGTTTTATTGCCTGCGTCAGTCAAACTCAGAAAGCAGATCGCGCGGGTTTATTCCAATGTTGTTCGTGCGAGGCCATTTCGAACGGATCCGTTCACACTTTCTCATGACATCACGCTGGATAAAGCTGATTGTCGGCATTACAGACTAGTTTCAAGTTCTTATTGCAAACAACGATTCGGACGTTGTCGCTCAAAACGTCTATGGACATTATCGCGCCAATACCTTCTGCTTTGCCCCGCCATCTATAGCTAGTGAACATCTACACTGACCAAAGCTGTACATTCTCCTCGTTGTAAACACCATAACTTCGTCTGTGGGATGGATTGACAACGATTATACAGCCCACATAATTATAAGCTGCCCCCTATTTAATCCCAACGGCCTTGCAGGCGTTGCCAGTTTTTCTGTCATTTTCAACCACGCCACAAATGTACCACGTCCAATAAATCTTGAGAAACACGCTCCCCAGAGCGTTCTCTATCCCATAGTGTTTGACCTCTATACTATCGTTTTGTGATTTGTGATGTTTTATGGTAACCATTATCCCTGCCGATATGGGTGGTTGGAATTGACTCTTGTAATCAATTTGCTTTCCTCACTACACACTCTTTGACTAACCTCCTCGACCGCGGGTGCCAAAACGATCTCTATTTAGGCTTTCTCACGTGCGCACGCAGTTTTGCACATAGTAGCTTTATTTGCGCGCCTACTTATTGTAGCTATTTTGTATCCGCAGCCAATAGGAGTCCCTCTTGCTGTGAAGTGTGCCGGTATTTTTTTTTTACTGACAATAAAGTCTGATTTAATCCTCTCAGGTATGTGCCTGTAACACAACTTCAATTTTTTTGCCCACCCAGAACAAACGTGAAAAACCGCCAAATTTGCTGTCCTGTTGCGCGTGTAAACCGCCAAACAGGGCAAGAATTAACGCCACACAATACGACACATACGTGTTTGACACCTGTGCTCGCATTCTCACGAGACGCGACCCTCTATGATGTTCGGCCATGCCTCGGTAGTGAGACTCGCTGTTCGCGTTCTTAGGCCGGTCAGTGCCGAACTTGTGTATTCAGTCTTGAAATCGCATCCAGTAACAGGGCCGGTAGAACTGGCGCTACTCACTTCAATACTGGCATCCCATATAATTAAGTGGTACCTGCATCCTACAGTGTTGTCCCAGAAAAAGGAAAACCGGATTTCATGCGCAAAAAAATATATCTACTCATAATGAATAATGTTAGTCAATGAATTAGGTATGATTGTAAAGCTCTCTTCCTTTTCTTTCATTTTTATACATGTACACTTTATAATTCATTTGTTCACGCCCATTATTTGAACTTAAAACAATGGATATTGGTGCTACCAAAATTCTATTATGCCACGGCATATTCCATCTCTTGAGTCATTTCACATGGTAGCTAAATTAAATAATTTTTAAGAAACAACGTAAGGACATGACAATAAAAATTCAAAATTTCTCTTCTATCTGACACCTCAGTGCGTTTAATAAAAAAGAAATGAATAATGTATGGGCCGGCAGAACAATAGAATTAAAATATGCTTGTTTTATGCGTGATATTTGTAGAATGAATCATTTTTGAAAACTGGGAAGCGCAGGCTAAACAATAAGGGTTCACGCCACGGCTGACTTCACACAATATTCTTGCTCGCGGCACAACAAAATGCTCCGCAGTCACTAGCTTCGCCAGGGTAATTTTTCTTGCGTATAGCTGGCTGGCCAACATCCACGGAACAGGGCTTAGATGAATGCATTTTGGAAAATTCTAAAATACAAGCATCTTTTTCAAATTGTCTTTTCATCACAGCGATACATCGGCTTATCTTTTTCAACAAATGCTGGTATCATATAAAGAAGATAAATTCGGCTTTTCAGTGATGTCCTTCAATGTAGAAGATTATTCTGAATTACATTCAAGCATCGACAGTTTGATATTTTTCAAATTTTCTTGTGCATAATGATTTCATGGCTTGGAGTGTGTTCGGCGTTGCTTATTTGTTCTTTTGCTTAGCCATGCGTGGACGTGCGAAATCCTCATAGTGGGATACTGCGTATCAAATTAGAGAAGCAGAATAAGCTTGCAACCGATGTATGAATTTCCTTTTTCATAATTGTTATTAAGATATAAAAATATCTTCTATCAATTCCCTGTTTTTTTCGCCCGCGTTTCCTGTTTTTTCTGGGCACGCACTGTGTCTATGGTGGCACATCAAGTCGGTTAACACCTTTCAGATATTGTCAAAAAATTCATACTTCCATTAGACTTTGTATGACGACATTCCTCGAGCGCAGAGTTAGTATGAATTTGGTAATCAAATGTACGTTGGTGTCTTTCTATATGCTTCAGTCAAAATTGGAGTTTCATGTGCTTTGATAGAGAGGCCTATCTCTGCCCTACTTTTGGCAAATCGAGAGCAAGTGACAAATCACTTAAAATTATAGTTAGTTGTTTGTTTTTGTTTGTTTGTTTGTTTTGTTGTTTGTTTTTTACATCTTCAGCAATGTTTTATTACCTTCAGTCGCAAATGGAGAAGACATTATTCTATTAAAAGATATTCAAGTCATAATGTGGTGCTGAATATTTTATTTATGTCAGCGTAAATGGACAGTTACACATATTTTCGTTCATAAGAAATTGTATACATTTCTGCCACTTGCTTTACCTTTCTAAAGTAGAGGGGAGTATAGGGTCCTGCTTAAGACCATGGGCAGGAGTTCGCCGTGTGGTTCATTGAACCAAACCAAAACAGTTACCCAAGCGTCATAAGTTTCTATATAAAGTGAAATATAAAAGCGAACATAAATTGTTGATGCAGCTTTATGCTAGTTGTCTTAGAATCTTTTATGAATAGTAGCCCTCGTCCAGGCTTCGAATGGGTTTTTGGAAACATGACACGTTACATAACTTAGTCATTTATTTGAATAAGCTTGATAATATATCCTCTTATGTGTTTCGCTTTGATTTATTTGTTTGAAAAGATTTACTATTATGTTCATTGAAGTAACGGTGATGCAATAACAACCAATCACATTCACGAAACATGCCGATAATTACACCAATGGATCAATTGCAATCAATACAAAAATAGACAAATAACTTCTGTTTTACGCTCATATACATCAACGAGGCGATTGGTCGAGCTGCATGGCGTAATATTTATACGAACCTGAGAATTAATGATGCATATTAAATAACGGAGTATCGTTTGACTTTGAAGAAGGCTAGCGTCGGCAACTAGCATTATTATATTGAAGAAACGGATCTAGCGGCCGCAATATAAATACATATAACAGCATTCAACTTGTTAGACACAAGATCGTGCTGTGGACAGTAAGTGTGATATGAAATCAAATGAAAACTTGTGGCCATTAGTAAGCTTAGAATAGAAAGGAAGACACAGATTCTTGATTAATGCTTCAGGTGCTGGGTAGTTGTTGGGCGAATTGATTGGTTTGCATGTAAAGCTGAACTATATCATATTGTGAAGGAGTGCATTTTGGATCTGGTTTGCCTGAAGAAAAAGAAAGAACATTGTGGAATGCGAATTACACATATCTGGGTCTGTTTTGTATGCGAGCGAGACTCGTGTCGCGCCTAAGAGGGTATGATTAGTTCAGATGAAACCTCATTGTGTAGGAGCTACGTTGGACGTGATTTTGAGGTCAAAAGCGCGGCTGTATCCGTGAACAATAACGACTCTTCTGTCTTGATATTCGCCATAACAGTTTAAGTATCTTCATTTCCACAAACAATAAAGGCCAGTGACTATTATAATTTAGATGTCGGTAGAGATTTGAGGGCATTTCGTTAAACGGCGACCAAATTGAGTTCTTATTCTACTTTTTGACAGTTTTCCCTGATGTTTACAATATTATATAGTATCATGTAGTTGGCCAAACTGTTATATAACAGTAGCGGCTGTTTTTCAGTAATCAATCTGTGACAGTAAGGGCGCTACTCCCAGTACTTTTGGGGGGGGGGACATTGATGCAAATTTATATTATTTGTTGTGCGTCATTACAATTTTAGCAGTAAAAAATCAAGAAATATACCTTCCTATACTGAAAACAAAAATCAAAGCTAACTGAAGCAATAAATGACGCAGAGCACGGGAAAACGATTATTGACGCTATAGCCCTACCATAAGAAATATACGTTCGCCTGAAGAAACTCTGCCGGAAAATGGGGCAGCTTCGCTTTTGTGTTTACGTGTGTGTGTGCGGCAAACCACTAAGGGTATGACACGTGTCGATAGCCCCCCCCCCCCCTCACACACACACACACACACACACACACACACACACACACACACACACACACACACACACACACACACACACACGACGCGCGCGACACACACACACACACACACACACACACACACACACACACACACACACACACACACACACACACACACACACACACACACACAAACACATTTGCGTTATGATACCATGTGACCTTTACAGGTAGCATCAAAATTTGTTCGGTATACGCCACAAAATGTTAATGTATACAAAACTGGAGCTTGGACAAGCGCGCCCTCTACTGCTGAATTACGTTTTGTCCATAGCGAGAATTATGCTCAATACGAAATCTGAATTTACCCTATGGGGAACTTTTAATCAATCTAAACATAGTAAAATGTAAATTACATTGTTCGTCCTACGTCAATATTTGGTGTCTTACATCAGTCGTTCTCTGTATATTTCATGATGTTAGTTTATTTGTATATTGTATAATTACTATTGTATACAGTGTAGTATGTACCTACCATGTACTGACCTGCGCCACCATGAGTTAATAGTATTCAGTTAAAAAGAAAATCGTAAAATCCAATAAAAATCTGAAAACCTCTTTATTGGTAAGAAATTACGTCAGCATATTTTATCAATACTGTGGGCAAATCGCGAAATATTACCGCGACATTTTTTTTTTTTTTGTCGGATATGGCTGTCGCGTGGCATCCAAGTTAACATCCCCTTCTATTAAAACTGTTCTGCTTCTGCCGAAAGTGATGGGGATGGATGGCAGTGATGGACTGGCTACAGTAGCGGTGGAGTCACGGGAGAAACTGAGCACTATACGGGTGATTTAGAAATGAAATGATAATCTTATGCACAATATTTACAATAAGCATTTTGTTTTGAAACAATGGCTTATTGTACGTATTAGACATAGGGCGATTCCGGTTTTTTTTTTCTGGGATGCACTGTTTAGAGAGGCAAACTAGAAAATTGTGCCCCCATCCCGCTAAAACTTATTGACGTAATACACCTATCAATTGTAAGACGCACCCCTCGACCCCCGGGAATGGTGCGTCATGGGTGCGTCATTTACCAACAAATTATGACACAGGGTACCGTCATGGAAGCATTTGGTCTGTCACAGCATGGTGAATGGGTGCGTCAGTTTGTATACGTTTGAATAGGCCAAGGCACAGTCATTGTAAGAAATGGTCCGTCATAGTCGAGACACACAGGTGCGTCATGGTATATGAAAATCCGACTCACGTTTGACAAGTGATGCACCATTCCCGGGGGTCGATGGGGTGCGTCTTACAATTGATAGGTGTATGATGGTACACGCGAGGGAACCGAGCAACCGAGCAACCGAGCGTAGATTTTTGGCAAATTTAAACATCAAACTAGAGCAGTTCGACTGCGTGCAGTCGATGGGTATGCCTCCGCTGGCTCCGCAGTCAACACTACCACCCAATTAGATTGAAAAGTCTTATATTATGCATGCGTGTACCCCATTTGATCAGAAATTTATAAGTTACCTTGGTAATCAGACCAAATGAGGTTTGTATAAGCCCTTGTGACCTTTGACCTATGACCTTTCAACTCTGAAATATGATTACTTTATCGGGGCCTCAATCTGCATTTTTGACCCAAGTCACATTAAAATCCGACGAGCGATTCTGGAGTTACAATGGTAAGACTGAGCCCAAATCAGATATGTATGAGGCCTCGTGACCTTTGACCTCTCAACGTCAATTAATCAATTAATCTGTGCTTCATACTAAATAATTGAACCAAGTAACAATGATATCCGATAAACCGCTCTTGAGTTATGGTAACAAGCCCAAATCAGACATGTAGAAAGTCTTGTGACCTTTGACCTTTCACCTATTACCTCCGAAATCTCATCAGTTCATCGGTGCCTTACAATACACTCTACCCAAGTTTCATCAAAATCCGATAAGCCATTCTTAAGTTATCGCATAAAAGACAACAGGTATGGGGCCTCGTAACCTTTGTCCTTTCAACTCTGAAATCTAATTAGTTCATTGCTGCCTTATAATACATACTTCACCCAAGTTACATCAAAATCCCACCAGCTGTTCTCAATTTATTGTGGTAAAAAGTCCAAATCAGACATTAGGCCTCGTGACCTTTGTCCTTTCAACTCTGAAATCTAATCAGGTCATCGGTGCCTTATAATACATACTTCACATTAAATTCCGACCAGTTGTTCTCAAGTTATCGCGATAAAAAGCAAAAATCAGGCATGTCTTAAGCCCTGTGACCTTTGACATTTCAACTCCAAAATCTAATCAGTTCATCGTTGCGTCATAGTTCATACTTGGTCCTAGTTACATCAAAATCCGATCAGCGGTTAAGTTATCGCGATAACCGGCGACGGACGGACGGACGGACAGACGCACGAACGGACAACCCGAAAACATGATGCCTCCGGCAACTTCGTCGCGGAGGCAAAAAAACGCAATTTCGTATGCATTTGATCTACAGGAAAAAAAATATCCAGAGAGCACCGGAATCGAATTCAGGGTTCCAGACTAATAACTGGTATTCACTACTTTGTCAAACGAGGCATAAAATGAAACATTTTCGAGTAATTTAGCAATTTCAACCAAAATTGAAAAGTTTAAACCGGTGACCGTGCTTTAGAAAATGTTCGTATTTTAACCCTATAAACCCATTTTTTTATTCACTTTACCCTGTATACGGACTGAGATGGAGAAAGGGCATTATCCTTTATCTTAAAGGAACATAATTTTTCTTCCTTTTCCCCGTTTTTCTTTCTCCCTTTTGCGTTTTTTTTTACGCCCCTTTTGAAGTGGCACCTGGGGCACGAGCCCCCCCCCCCCCCTTCGACTACACCACTGCATGCTGAGCATCAACAATACTGTCGCACACTGATCAATTAACACTACTTGAAAGACATGCATTTGCAGATCGAATCAGTTTATTATATGACATGGAATCAATATAAATGTATCATCGTCCTGGTCAGAAAAAAAAAATTCTGACGTTTTAATCCCATTGATTCAAAACATCACAAAATAACAGTTATTTACATGAAAATAATCAACATTGTTTGAGGAGGGGGTAACTTCATCTATCATACAGATCATATGATTGTTACAATACACTCATTCGGAAGTTGGCACATGTAACTGTAATAATGTAGTATGAATTCTGATTACTTTATATGGTACTGCACACGAGTCATGTCCACACATTCAGCTGGATATTGGGATATTAATACATACTCAGTAAATAAAATATCTTGATATATAACTATGTCATATTGATACAATGACCAACTAGTACTATTTAGGTCACTATTACTCGTGTTAGTACAATACAGTTGTTGCAATCTTTTAAATTATAAGTACAACTAGAAGATAATGTAAGTTTCGGAGAAACGCTTGTATCCCCTGGTCCGTGCAACCTCCTATTAGTGTCTTCTTATACCCGTAGTACACCTCTATAAAAGTTGGAAGTCGGAGTTGCTACCTAGAATGACTGCCCATAAACCTCCACAGCAATTTTGAATAAAATCCAACAAGAAATGAGGCAACGAGAAATGAGGCTGGTAGCATACACACACAAAATATGACATGACATCCTATAAAAGTTGGAACAATGAGGGTACTGTCACATAAAACTGCTGTTACCTAGAATGAACCCCCCCCCCAAAAAAAAGAAAACACCCCCCCCAAAAAAAAAAACAAAAAAAAAAACAAAACAAACAAAACAAAACAAAACGAAAACAGACCTCCATAGCAAGTTTGGATAATATCTGACTAGAAATGTGGCTGGTAGAGCACATACAAGAAATGTAACATCCATGTCGGAACACTGAGAGTGCTCAACCCTACACTATGCCCTTGACGTTAATGTAAGCATAATGTCACGTCAGTATTTCTTAACTGCTAAGGGGGCATTTTTCACTTTTTTAAAGACACACTGTATTTGTAGGTATGTAAATCCAGAAGACAGTCCATTGATTGACTTTAAAATACACATAGAGAAACAGGCAAGAAAGCTGCAGAAATATAGCGTGTCAAAAAAAAATGTGCAAGTGAAAAACGCCCTCTTTGGCAATTTAAAAATACTCTTGTGACATGATGTTAATACCGTTAATTCTGTTCAATTTGCTTGTTTTAATCTTGAGATTACATTTACAAACGAAAGGGTAAAATCACAATTGTGCCACTTTTACAATTCCTACTAATAATGGAACAATATTGTGATTTCACCACTGTTTTTTACAACATATCTCAAGATTACAACAAGGAAATTGAACAGAAGAAACAGCATCTGAAAGCTCAGAATATGCCCTTGACGTCGATGTAAGCATCATGTCACAAGAGTATATTATATTTCTAATTGCAAAAGAGGGTGCTTTTTACTTGCACAATTTTTTTGAGACACGCTGTACATTCTGGTTGGAATAATAGAAAGAACATAGCGCAAATAAAAAACAAAAATGCAAAACAGTTACATATACATTGCTGTAAAATGTCCAAGACACCCTACAATATACAGATTGCACTTTATGAACATGGACGGAGAGAAAGAGAGCAAAATAAAATATAAATTCAGCAGCAACTAAGTGTGCAAATATCAGAGGGCGTAAAAGCGCACAAATGAAGTCATTTTGATCAAACATTCACCAATGTCTGAAGTCACTCTTCCCCAAACAAGATGGCGATGTTACCATGAGGCTCATGATCAGGCAGGTTAAGTGTGAGAAAGCTCCATGCGACACGTACGAATGCATATTTACAATAAACACGTCACACACCTGTTCATATATTGTACACACATACGCCACCAACATAAAACTTTTGCATGCTATAGTAATCTGATACTGCCCTGCAACACCTAATTTCCCACGTATCTCCTAGTATGGTCCTTTCAAGGCTTGTTCAACCCCATGTCAGCTGATATTTGCAGCTTCTTTAGCATGGGATTGGGACATGGTTGGCAGAATGATATCTAGTAATTCAAATTCTTGATTTGTAAAAGACATACAAATTTGATTTCACTTTAAAAAAATAAACAAAGAAATCCCCCATGTGGAAAAAATGGTTTAAAAAATCCAAGATTTTATTTTTCTTCCAATCTTTTGTTTGAAAATAGATCTTCAATGATGGATTACTAATTGGCTGATCAAATCCTTGTTAAACAATGTTTTTTTTTTATATTTCTGCCTAAAGAACTTTCATACTATAGAATAGGTGTATTCATGCCATGAAATAAGATGACAATTTACTGTACAAATACTTCAGATAGTGAGCTCAGCTCTTGCAATCAATTCTAGGAGTGAGTAGGACTACCCCCCCCCGAGAAGGACAACTCCCCCAGAGGACAGCTCCCATAGGGGACAACTTCCCCAAGACAACTCCCCTGGGGGACTGCTCCCTAGTAGGACAACTCCCCCAAAGGACAACTCCCCCAGACAACAACTGCCCCAGATGACAACTCCCCCAAAGAATAAATCCCTTGTCAGTGTTTAACAACAATTCAGGTCTAAAAAGTTTGGACTCTGGGGGACTTGTCAGGTTGCAATTGTCTCGGGGGAGATATACCTGGAAAAGGGGGGGGGGGGGGTAGGGTGTCCTGACATGCTTTTAAA
Source organism: Eucidaris tribuloides (assembly GCA_001188425.1). NCBI lineage: Eukaryota > Metazoa > Echinodermata > Echinoidea > Cidaroida > Cidaridae > Eucidaris > Eucidaris tribuloides. The sequence goes on along the minus strand of JZLH01S0018612.1, from coordinate 2,098 downwards.
TTAAAGTTCAGTTCAGCATGCCATGGCCCTCAGGTACAAATAAATGACCACAATTTCATAGTCAAAGCATGATCTTCTGAAATCAAAATCTAAACCAAACATTTATACAACAGTCAGATTACATGTACATGGTACATTGGACGGAAAATAATACATGTACTAGCTTTAAACATAAATATAAACATGAATATTATGTACAACATGAAGTATCACACACAATCATCCCTATCTGTATATATGGACTTAATATTGTATGGTACCTGATAAATAATAATAATTGATAATAATAACTATAATAATAATAATAATAATAATAATAATAATAACAATAATAATAATAATAATAATAATAATTTTTCCGGGATAACCACTTTAGTCAAATAGACTGCTCTCCCAGTGGGCCCTGCATAACATACATGTTATTATTACCCTTCTCTGTTCTAGAATGCTGAGTATCTCGCTACAAAGCAGAAGGTACCATTTTAAAAAAACCTGGGCTTGAACCCATGATCTTGCGGACGTGATGCAGACGCTTTAACCACTCGGCCATCACGCCGGTGTTTGAGACTTGATGCTGCCAAGCATGAGCCAGTGAAATGAAGGCAGATCACAAAGCAACTTTATAGGCACAGCATCTCTTTTGCATGCCTAAAAATTAAAACTGTGTAAATACACTAGGATATATTGGAGAAAATATCATTCTAGAACTTGTAGCAGAGTACAGGTGCTAGAAACCCAGTTTTAGTGGAATTATAGTGACATTGACTTGAATTTTTGTCCCATACAGACTAAAATTCCTATCATACATGTATAACACACGCTAAAGAGCAATTGGTTTCTTGCAATTTTTTTTCAAATTCTAGGTAATTACTGATCTTCAGATTTCACAGACATGTACTTCAAAAATAGCCTACACTCTTAAAAAGTTGGGTAAATTTAATTGGGCAACACTCAATTGGTTAAATATTTGCCCAAAACTGTGCAACTCTTGCCCAAGTCATTCCAAGATCAACTGACCAATTTGTGACTCAAACTTACTCAACTCTTGGTCATATTCTAATCAACCAGTACGGGCAGAGTATAGTTGGGCAAACTTTATTTACTACAGTTAAGTAATCTTAGGCAAACATTACCACGCTCAGTCAAAAATTGACCAAAGATTTAAAAATAGTACTTTGGCCTAAAATGGAAAAACTTATACTCACAAAATTATATTAACCCATATCATTGGGTATATCCTAAATAAACTGCATAGATCAATATTCGGTGTTTTGTATCAATCATAATCAATCGAAGAACTGTTTTTGTATATTTTAAAAAATATATATATATATTATGGTCTAATGATTACTATAATGAATCCATTAAAACTGAGTTTCTAGCTCCTATACTTTGTGGAAGGTTCTTAGATGGTAATTTCTTCTATATACCATCATGTTTACAAAATGTTAATCTTAAGACTTGCAAAAGAGATGACTTGCCTTTCAACTATGCCAGCAGTAACGCTGTATCGATGAGTATGCCTCCGTATTGCCAAGGTCATTTCCAATTGATGCAATGCCTCGCACACTGTATTATACATAATCTGATCAGTGGCCAAGTTACCTTGGTAATGAGCTGAAAGCAGATATGTTAAGGCCTTGTGACCTTTGACCTTTCAACTCTGAAATATTACCACTTCATTGTTGCACCAAACATACTTGGCCAAGTTTCATTACTACCTCGATCAAGTTTTAAGACTAGAAATATCCCTGAAGGTGATTGATACCCCTGCCCCATCATGTCCCTGACTTATTGCCATAATATGCTGTTACCATGGCAATGTAGTTTCCAACAAATAAAAAAAAAATGTGTCTGGCACATCATTACCCTAAGAACAATGTGTGTACCAAATTTCATGAGCATTGGTCAAAAACGGAGGAAGCAGTTCAATTCACAAGATTTTTACCTGATTTGCTGCTACCATGGTAATGCAGTTTCTGACGCAATCAAAATATGTGTCTTGCACATTTTCACCCCAAGACCAATGTGTGTGCATGATTTCATGAGCATCAGTCAAAAACAGAGGAAGTAATTTGAACCGCAATATTTCTTCCTA
>JZLH01S0018606.1:23984-50442 GCA_001188425.1 Eucidaris tribuloides | reverse complement strand
TAGCAAATGTTGATTGTAGTTGGCTCTCAGCGTGTTTCTTTTGAAGCTTGTTTTCCGGAATGAACTGGCTAATGGAATAGAAGATCCCAATAGAAACAGACCTTCTCCGCCATTATCCGTCTTTTTAGCGGCGAAAGTTTAGCCGCTAATAATCCTGCTTTTTGTAGGATAATAGCGGAGAGCTATACCGAAAGATACCCTAAAACGTCAATAGAAACAGCCCGTTGCGGTATTAGCTGGTTAGGAACCGGAAATAAACAAAACCACGTGATGGGAATAAGTAACCCCTGGCTGCAGGGCGCGTGTGTTTGATTGAGCATAAATTTGACCCCGGTCGTCCTGCAATACCTTGCGGCAACCCAGGTCAACTGACTCTTAGCCGGTAATCATACGATCCCGGTAGGATCGATCGAGCCTTGCGGAAAATGCAATCCAATAGAAACGCACCACTCTCCGCTATTAGCCGGTTAAATTTTATCTGGATAAATACGGTATGCTCAATAGAAACACGCTGCATGTTTGAACACTACATAACTACCGTACATACAGTAGACTCCCATACCAAACTCCCTGGGACCAGGAAAATGACTTTGTCATATGCAAATTTCATTAAATCAGGGTTGCAAAACAAAACTATAAACAAGTTAAGAGTAGTTCGACTGTAATAAGCAACCGGTTTTCCTTTTGTAACCTTAACGGGATGTCATATTTCCATGACTAATTGTAAATGATTTGACCTTTGTATCATTTGTGAATCACAGGAGAGGTACGGGAATAAACTGGTCTTCTGTAACCAACATGTGTGACCCATTGTCTGGAATCTAGACAGCATCAATGCATCATTGCTGCCAGTGGAAGATGATACCTCATCTTTGGGAGGTGAGTTCAAACTGCGCTTAAAAACCCCATGAACTCCTCCCCTCCTCCCAGAGAGCGGAGCAGATACTTTTTTGTGCATAGTCAGTGGCTATGATGAATGACTCGCCGCTCTGAAATCTCTCGAGTATGTGGATAAAAAAGTCATTTATTCTTTTCCGCTTTTCCTGAGCTAATGGCATGCACTAAATTTATTCTATCCATACATTGAGACTGAATGTATATACATTCCCATTAAAGGCAGTTGATTTCATTTGCAAACCTCCCCGCAGACCAGGAAAATATAACCATGCCCATAGGCTATTGATGAAGGGCATGTCTGTGAAATCTGGGGGTCAGTAATTACCTAGAATTTGAAAAAAGCGAAGGAAAAACAATAGCCGTTCAGTGTATGTTCTACGGTGAGAATTTTTTTCTGGCAATCGGAGTCTAACGGTCACTACAGTGCACTCTCGATATAAAGAAGTCCTCGGGACCCATCAAATTTGTTCTTTATAACGAAATTTCTTTATATCAGGGTTACAAAAACGGTAAAATACAAAGGAAATCCAAGATATGGGACCAGAGATTTTACTTCTTTATAATGAAATTTTGTTATATCAGCGTTCTTTATAACGAGAGTGCACTGTATAATTTCACTAAAACTGAGTTTCTAGCTCCTTTGTTTTGCTAAAGGTTTCCAGATGGCATTTTCTTCTAAATGCCATTGTATTTACACAATGTTAATTTTTAGGCATGCAAAAGAGATGCCCTGCCTTTAATGCTTACTGTTACTTGATGCAGTTTCCAATAAATCTAGGGAAAGTTATCGAGTGATATGTGTGGGGAATGGGACTCGTGAACATAGCAAATGTTGATTGTAGCTAGCTCTGTGCGAACACTACATAACTCCGTACAGTAGACTCTCATAAGTTTTGACAAATTCTCTTTTTTTTTTTTTTTAATTCATAAATTCAAGGCCTGGTGGTGCCATCAAATAGATGAAAAGCGGCCATTACATACAATTTTACTACATTACAAGTAATCAATATCTTACTGGAATCATACATGTTAAACTAAAATAACAAATGAGCATTCACTGCAGACTTGAAGCGATCCATGTTTGGAACATCAGGAAACACGGTTGGAGGGAGAGAGTTCCATAGCCTGGCTGTTCTAGGGATGTAGGAGGAAAGATGAAGCTGGGTGTTGGACTTGGGTATACTAACAGCATGTGGGTGACTGCTCGCAGAAGATCGAGTAAAGCGTACATGAGTTGTTACATTTGGCAGGATATGAGCTAGCTCGGAGGATGGTGTCATGAAGAAGTGGACTTGGACTGGGAAAATTACTTGCCATATTGTAATTTCAGGATATCGGGGTTACAAAACCAATGATAAAGATTTGTTCTTTGAGTGTTCTTTATAACAAGAATGTAATGCTATTAGTAACAGGAGTAACCTAAAAATTAAACAGAAAATATTGTTTGCCATACATTGAACGATAAAAAAAAATTAAGAGTAGCTGTAATTACCCGTTTACCGTGTGTAACCTAAACTAGACATCTCTTCCACCACTTTACAAATCTAGATTGTCACATGTCCACAACTAATTGTAAATAATCTCACCTTGTCTCATTTGTGATGTAACTTCTATTTCCCAGGAGAGGTCCGGTAATAAACCTGTCTGCTCTAACCAACATCTGTGACCGTGTGACCCGTTGTCGGAAATTTTAGACAGCATGAATGCATCATTGCTGGTGGTGATTATCTCGTGCTTGACGGTGAGTGTTACACTGTGCCTGGAAAACCATGAACTACTCCCTTCTACCCCCCCCCCCCCCCCCTCAAAAAAAAAGCAAAAATAGAAAATAAAGTTAAAATGATGTATATATTATTTAGCTGGATGGATAGATAGATAGATAGATAAACAGTCAACTTGGCATAAGCCAAAGTCGCATGAGTCAAATAATCGGCTAACTCGAAGGTCTCTATTGGGTCCCATTCCTTTATTTTCTATTGTTTTTTGACCCCTTATAAGTCGAATTTCGTCTAAGTCGATGCATTTTCTTCAGTCCCAAGGAATTCGACTTAGGCAGAGTTGACTGTAGATATTTATCTATCTATTTATATAAAATATAAGTAAAACAAAAATAAGAATCAAGCTGTTTGGCTTTAGACCATTGGTGGTGGTTTTTAAATAGACATGTAAATTATCTTTTCCACCATCATGATAGCAGCTGGAATTTGAGAATGCTGTCAATTATAGTCTCTGATCCAGTGGCATATAGATAGGGTGGGGATCTTAGGGGCTTTCAATAACATTAGCACATGGTTTGTAGCAAATTGAGCATATTTAGCATATTTTATAAATACATGGTAAGTTCATTTTTTGTGAGATCTCTCTGAACTTATCACCTGAAAAAAAGTTCATTGTGCAGATTTTGCTTATTTTAATCACAGACTCTCCTCCCCCCCCCCAAAAAAAAAATGGAAATAGTGTTCATTACAACACTGCCATCATTCCTTAAACCTTATTAGAACATCTAGAGCGAGTAATGCATGTACTATTAGATGTTCCTTCAAACTGGCCTGTTAATGACCTTGTTTAGGACTAATGCAACTTCCATGAAATGGACTTGTGTTACTGATATTGCAGGTGCATGAATCAAATGAAGTATATAGTCATAGAAGAAAGTGATTTATCAAAGAGACATTTGTGCAGTGGACTTGTATTTTCCCTTTGTCTTATTTGTCTGTCTGTACATGATGAGTCTGTTGAGATGTACAAAATCATCTATGATCCCATAGTGATTATGAGACCAGGGCGGACTGATGCAGACAAATTTACATGATGTTGCTGCTGTGTAAAAGTAAACATATATTAAACTAAGTTTATGAACAGTTTTCCCTTTCATTTTCCCTCGCAGATTATTGTGGGGATCTCTGCTGGAGTTCCTAATCTGCCATGTAAGTAACATGTTGTTGAAGTTGTGATAGATATTTGTTTGGCTTGATAAAGCCTGAAATATTTTCTGTCTTGTAAAATCATGTAATACTTGCAATAACCTGTATATATTCAATTTGACATTGTTTAAAAAATGTAATAAAAAATTCATATTTGTCTACCATCCTCTTTATAGTGATAATTTTGTTCGTATTGGGTAAAACTAGACTACAATGAAAAAAAAATAACTACACAGTGTATTGTGGGTGCAGATGACGCGAAGATATGCCATTTTCAGCCGATAGAGCTAAATGTATGTTTGATCATTCTATACTGTTCATTATTGCATTTATTTTTGCAGATACAATTTTTAAAGCAGTGTAAATTGTCTTACAAAGTTTTGATATACATAGATGACCTGAATTAATTGTAGTATTGACTAGTATTGATCTGTCAGCATTCACCTGTGTTACATTATTTCATTTGAAGACTAATTTAAATTATTGAGATTCTCTGTGAACAAAGGGTTCATTTGGGGGTGAAAGTACAAAAGACATGTTTGATTAGGAGCTAAATGCCTGTAGGCAACAGCGATTTAATTCATATTTTTGGCTCCTGTCAAATTTGTATGTGTTTATGTATGTTTGACAAATAAAATAATAATAATTAGAATGTGTACCAATGATGACACTATTTGCTACTCTTGACTGCTGGAGTGACGACGCTATTCCACCAAGATCGCTGAGGTGCACATTGATTGAACTCTTTACAAATTTGCTCACACAAAAAATATTGAGAATATAATTGAATGTATTGTGATGCTGAAAATTTTTCTCGTTTGCAGTTGTACTACCAAACATGAAACATGCAAAGGAATGTGTGAAGAGTGCAGGCAAGACACACTAGGTGAGAATAATTTGCATTATATCAATAATTGTCAGGAAAAATTGAAATTATTTGATGTTGGAAGATTTTTTTTACCCCCAAAAGGGAGAGGGAAAAAAATCAGTACTTTTTATGAAAAACTAAAATTATTTGATGTTTTTTTTTGGTTTGCTCCAAAAAGATTAGTTCGAAAGTATGTATATGTACCACAATGTTACATGTCACTTGAAGGAGAGTGAACCAAAGTTAGATTGTGCTCATTTTATTATGGAGAAGGTATTTACTTGAAGATTTTTGCTGGTTTAAAAGGATTGGAAAATGGTTTGGAAAAAAAATCAAATATATAAAGTACTGTGTTTATCCAAATTGACCATGATTGTCTGTAAATGATGAGTCTACAAAATCCTACTGACTTCTGTGATTGTGCACAAAATGTAGCTCTAGGGCGGACTGATACAGACACAAATTGTGGCATTTTGAGCATGAGGTGCCTTCCCCTGAAATATAAGTTCCCATCTGTTTTATTTCAGTTTTCCGTTTTGTTTTACTTTTTATGCAGGCAATTTCCAGATAGAAAAGAAGTCTGTGACATTACAGGTAATTGTTACTCTTGTTTTTATGCATTTTTCTGAGTTTGTGTTTCTGTGTTTCATTGTACTTGAGTCAAATTTTTTTTTCAATGTGTACACTGTTACATGTAAAGAAAACAGGTGTTTATCCAAATCAACCATGATTGTCTGTAAATGATGAGTCTACAAAATCCTAATGACTTCTGTGATTATGCACATAATGTAGCTCTAGGGCGGACTGATACAGACACACATCATTAAGTGTGAAATATCCCCCCCCCCCCCCGAAAAAAAAATATTAATAAATAAATAAATAAATAAATAAATAAATAAATAAATAAATAAATAAATAAATAAATAAATAAATAAATAAATAAATAAATAAATAAATAAATAAATAAATAAATAAAAATAAATAAAATAAAAAATAAGAATGAGAAGAAAAAGTTTTCATTTTTTATTTTAGTTTTACATTTTCTTTGTATTGTTTTTATGCAGCAAATCAATTACCTGAAGGAAAAGAAGCATTCAACATTACAGGTAAATGTTACATTTGTGTTTTCATACATTCTTTTAGATTGTTTTCATTAGGACAAGAATGTGAATCCAATTCGTGTACTTACATCGAAAGAAAATATTTAAGTTATAAATAAGATATTTTTTAAAAAGTGGTATGGTCTTGTCGTGAAAATCATGGTTTAATTATGTTTCCTGTTTTAAAATCTGAGCTTCATTCATGCTATTAGTCTCTAAGGTCAGAAAATGAAGCCATGAAAAAAACTTTTTAAGTCATAACGATCATGTAGTGGTGGTCATGATAGTTTTTGCCATTCTTAAGCTCTTTTGTACCAGTGATGACCGTATTTGCTACTCTTGACTCTCAAGTTGAGTGACGACATTAAATCACCAAGATCGCTGAGGTACATTGCGAGCAAAAGAATGTCTACGAATGTCCAACTGTAACATACCCACAAAAATAAGCAGGGGAAGTTAAAAATGAGCCTATAACATGTTTTGAAACTGGAAAAAGATTGGAGCCAAGTGTAATACACCACACAAGCATATTATTTAGTTGATTATGCTTGAAAATTTTCAACAAATATGTTGTTAATCATTGATAGGAATGGTCTTCATGATGTTGACCTGAATTACAATTCCTTCAGACCCTTTATATTTTAAATGACCAATGCTACAAATTTATAAAAGAAAATTTCAGCCATTAAAATATGTTTTTAAAAATTCATCTATTTCAGACCCTGATGTTGTTCACTGGAGCCATGGAGAATGCAGAAATGGTACCAACACCAGTTGTGTGGTAAGTGGCTAAAAATAAAATGAAATTAGCATTTTCTAGGGTTGTGAACCTAAGCAATTGTCCTATTACTTTGTAAAAGGCAGGTAGTTTTATCCTAAACCCCCACACAGACCTGAGAAACAGTAAGAATACATTTTCATTTTTCATGGAAAAAAAAAATGTGAAAATACATGTACAGAAGTCAGTGTAAGGTTGTTCTTGTCTGACATCATTGACTTTAGCAGAATTGCCATCTACAGAAGACGACATACAAAGTTGTAAAAAAAAATGAAAATCATTTTTGGAATTGCTCAAATTTTAATGTGGGATTTTAAAACTGTACTTGATTCATTAACTCCGCATCATTGGATTGGGAAAGTTCTCCTTCATATACATTTGTGAGAGACTGGTAAACTATGATGATTGCATAGTTCAGCGGAAATAACTTTGAAGACGCTAATGCCTTTTATGTCTTTCGCTCCTAGCTGAGTTATCAGTCTCTTGCAAGTTGCCTTATGGAAACCCCTCTCCTCTTTGACTCCATCATCGAACAAACATTTAAAACTCTTGACACCATTGTAGTGATAATGAATCTTTGAAAAGCAGAATTGAGGGTGGATCATATTTCTTTTGTGAAAGTATTGCATGTAAACTTGCCATACAATAATGTGCTGTATCTTCATCAATTTCAGGTTTGGGTCTTGGGTACTTGATCTTTGCTGGATGCAGGAATTTTGCGGATTTCATCTGATATCCAGAAGTAAGTATTCTTAATAAATATTGAATCATATATCATTGCATTAACCCATTTCCTGTAGCCAATGGGTTAAAAGGAAATAGCGTGATTGGGAGCAGTGACTGCAGTCTAAAATGCTTGTAGATTCTAAAATCAAATGAGTTAAATATTACCTCTTTATACAACAAATTTGTGTGTTTAGCCATGGCTTGGAAGGATTTTGTCGTGAATTTGTTTATTTCAAGAGAAAGTGTGCTTGTAGATTTTGCAAAATTTCTTCTTATGGCATGTGACCATGCCATAAATTGAACCAAAACAATGTTATACTACAAATTTGCCAGTGTCAAAACCATTTTTATTGTGTTCATCTAATTAGTAGTAGGAAAAATTTAACCACAGATTTTTTTTTGTTTTTAAGTAGAGAAAAAAAAAATAGTTTGCTGTAACTTGTTTCATTTGCAGTAACTGCTCCTGTATTTTACACAAACTGGTAACCATGATGATAACATAGTTCAGCAGAAATAAACATGAAGACATGCCAATGCTTTTTGTCTTTCGCTCCTAGCTGAGTTACCAGTCTTTCAATCTTACCCTACAGTAAATATGGAAGTTTTTTCCTGTTAACTTTTGTGTCTTCTGTTCATTGCTTTACATGTGAGATACTTTTCTTTTACCAAGTAATATGAATGATGTTACTGTTTTTCTGCATTTCAGTTAATGATGGAAGAGACTGTCGCTTCATTTGGTGGACAATGCATGGTGAGTTATTAACAAAAGAAAACAGACCTCCCCATTTTTCAAACAATACTGTATACGCCATATATTTCGCGTCCATATATTTTCGCGAGTTTGCTTCAAGACAGGGAATTCGTGAGTGTATATTTTCGCGATTTTATTGTATTTACATTAACTTTGTACAGAAATATCAGGAAGTGAAAATTTTCGCGTTCAGTAAGTCACGAAATTCGCGAAATTAAAACCACCACAAAATATTCAGCGTATACAGTACATTAAAGTATGTGGTGTGCTAAATTAGTCTATCCCATTACTGTAGATATATTTACAAGGGGAAGGGTTCAGGATTTTGTGATATGACAAATTATTCCTTTTATAGTCTGTGTAAGAGTGAACTAAAACAAAATTATGAGCAAGTGTTAACAAAAATGTCAAAAGTTTTTAGCCCCGGTGATGCAGTGTCAATTAGTGGAATCGGGAATGAAGATATTTCTGTTGGATTGCTTGAAATCCACCTGTAACAGTTACTCCTGTATTGTTTTTTTTGGGGGGGGTTGGAGGGGTGGATATGTGAACACTCCCTCTCATTGTCTGTGGTCAAAGGATGATGACATATATCACAGTATATCATGATAAAGGCGAGATGATGCCCTCTGTATTAGCTCTATCTGATGATTCACAGACATACGAGTTGACCCCATCAGTACCTCATTTTACATACTGAAAATAACCATGGATTATATCTGTCTTCAAATTATGTTATTGCATGGTGTTTGTCACAAGAATGTAATGTAAGGATCTTGTAGGAGTCTTGGCCAGTGGGCACTTATCACTGACTTAGAATTGCTGGTGCAATTTTAATCAGGCTTGAATGCTCGGATATCACAATTGATCATACTTTGGACTGAAAGGTCAATGGAGAAACTGAAAGTCGGAAGGCTTTGTATATTTTCTGAGTTTGGCTTTTTAGCAGGATAACTCCAAAACCACTGATCTGGACGCACATCAAACTTGGGTCAAGTTGAAAACTCACAAGTTCAGTCACTAGATATTAACGCACTCATTTTTAGCCAAAATGTAAAAGTTGTGATGGAAGTGACCATATTGTTAGGGCTTGTCCTCACTTGTATGTACTTTGCAATTTTTGTTATCAGTACATAATGATTTTCCTAATTTTCTTCCAATACAGACCGTGTCACTCATTTGCGTTGGAGTTAGATTCATGTTGGATTCACGTGTGCCAATACAGGGTCTCCATTTAGGTATGTCTAAAATTTGAGATATTAACCACAATCTGCAACCTGATATGAACATTAATACCTGTACCTACTTATGGAAATTTGGAGCGATTCTGACATACTCTCAGCTGAAATAGGGGAAACAGTGATTTGAATTTGTTTTGTTTGTTCTTTGTCACAGCTACAGGTAAGTGTTGTATTGAGAATTTTAAATGACCTCTACCAAACCGAGAAGATTTGAAGGTCTCAGTTAACTGTTTCATTGTAATTTTGCTGCAAAAGCCTGATCACATTATTCAAAGTATTTGCAAGAAGATGCTGGTATGATGATAAAGTTGTAGTAATTTCATTGTTATCTCCATGTTTTATCAGTAAGCAATGGTTGTGAAGCAAAACTGATATTTAACCATGGACACTAGCATGTTGACACGAATATTCCAGGGAATAACAAGAATATGTTTCAGAAAATCAACTACAAATATTGGTTTTTTATGTTAGCCGAAAACCTTGCGGTCTTCATGGTAGATTAACCTGTTGTCTCCGAGATTCTGAAAATCCCATAGAGTTAACACGGGGCACACCTGGTTCCCGTAGCCAACGGGTTAAGTGATTTAGGAAGTAACCAAAATAACAGAACTCTACAAAAAATACTTTTTAGGAGCAGGCAATGCAATGATGACACTATCGAATGTCCCCGTATGATCAATCGCGGTGATTATTTTCGTATACCCTCTTTATCTGAGCTTTGCCTGTGATACCATCTCATTATCTCTCAGCATAGAAATATGGAAAATATCAGGTTAAACGTAAATAGCATATTTGGAAGTAGTCCCAAACTTGGGGTAAAATTGTTCTCGAACCAAGTAAACTATGCAAGGATTCTGCTGTGAAATTTTGTGGTCAAGTATTGACTAATTTTAAAGACGTACGTATCAGTATCCTATGTGACAGGCAAATTTGTTGTGTAGGTAGCTTTCTATGGGTCTAATGGGGCACGAGAGTAATTAAATATTGATATGTTCATGCTTGATTCTCCTTAAATTCAAGACAAATCCTTGCAGCTTGGGTTTACACTCCAGGTAGTGTATACATTAGTATATGTCCAAACTCACTTGCTTCTTTCAGGCGTTTTCATGTGCTCCTAATCATGTCATTTTGTTTTTACACAGAAAATACTGACAAAAGGTGGTGGAATTCAGCTGAAGACAACTAATGGCTGAGGTATGTGTTATCCTATACTTTGATGGAACTCGTATTAAAAATTAATCACATACTTTAACAGCATTCTGTTTTGAATCTTGAAAGACTAATAATGTTCATTGTAACCATTACAAACATTATATATGGCAGAAAAATGATGAAATGAACGAATGTCCCCGTATGACACACGGCTGTGATTATTTTCGTTTTACCCTCTTTAACCCTATATTAACTGGGGGGGGGTCAATTTGACCCCCCCCCCCTCGACGAATTTCGCGACCATGCCGCCGTGCAAAATTTTTTCACCGCGTCGCTCGCTGACTTTTTACTTTCAAGTCTTGCGCATCTTTTGAGACCATTTTCGCGAAAATTGGACATACCGTTACGACGCTGCGCGACTTTTTATACATGCATGTCAACCCAAAAATTGCTCAAAAACGTGATTTCGTGTACAAATCAATGGAAATTGTGTCTTCAGCCAGAAATCATAAATGTATGATTATTTTTGCTTTTACTTGATGGAAATGAGAAAATTTTAGCTGTTTCATTGCAAGAAAGTGTCCCCAACAGAATTCATCAATAAAACAATAGGAAACAAAGTCGAAACAAACCAAGAATACAAAGATATGTACAAAACAATGAAAACTAAGAAATTAATTTCAATTTGGCAAATGTTTTGTAGATAATTGTTAGAAATTCAAAAGAAATATTTTCACACGCAAAATTAGCATTCTACCTAGTGTAAATGAGTTTGTAGCGCGAAAACAAAAATTTTCATACACTAATTCTCATAATTAAGTACTTAAAAAATAAAAAAATAATTTTGGCAAATTTCACTATACAGTCCGTGTAGTTTACATCCGCGTCTAGGCATGCAAAGTTCTGCGGCGATTGGCGCCGATCGGCGGCCCGAGATTCTCAGGGGGTCAATTACCCCCCCCCGCGCCGCCCCCGTAAAAACCTGGTCTGAATAGCTCCAGTTAAAATAGGTCCCACTCGCCAATCTGTAGTACATATAGATCAAAAATTGAGAAGTATGCTTTTATACATTCATTGAGGTAAATAAAATTTATAGTAGGAATAAGTTCCATCTACCAACATTTTGATGCTTTTGTGAAGAAGTGGAAAGAAAACTATAATTTATCTGACTTTGAAACAAAAATTTCAATTTTTAGGAAAATAGGAACTTGAAGAAAATGGATGAGAACATTTTTTGATGTTAAAGAAAATGGAATGTTACTGTAAAATAAGGTGTTGTTTGTTTAAACTGACAAATAAGTGACCTGCAGCATGTTATTATGCAGCTTTGTGAGTGAAAAATACTAACATGCGAAGGGATGAAATTATTTTTGTAAGAATTTACAATGTCGTCATTTGTAACAGGTTTATCAAAGGCATTGAACTGGTATGCGTTCTATGAGAGAGGATGCTCAAGGTCTTATAAAATGTCTGTATATACAGCGAATTCCAATAAATTGTGGCGAGTGACGAAAGCTAGTCTTTGGCAAGTTTTAAGCTATATAAATGGAGGGGGGGGTTCCCCCCCCTCGACGAATTGACGGCCCGCCCCCCCCAGACCTGGTCTGAAATAGCCAGTTTAAAATAGGGGTTAAGAATGTACGCTTAATCGCAACCTCAGCACCGCTCGGTTTCAAATGCTGTTGTCTGTTGCTTATTGTCAATCTTAACGTATTGTCCAGGAACAAAAGGTAAAATCAAGGTGTACCACTCTTGACTACATTCATGATAGCATCTATACGCCTCTTGCCCGAGTACAAGTTGCACAATTGATTTTGTCCTTTTGTGGTATTTATCATGTCCTGAGATTAAGAGAACGAGTGGTATATGAAAGGTAAGACTATGCCCTTGACTTTGATGTAAGCTTCAGATCACAAAATATTTTGTAATTACCAATGGGGGCACTTTTAACTTGCACAGTTTTTATTTAAGACATGCTGTATATAGTGTTTGTTTATCTCCATGTGTACAGCAATTACAGAACGAAGAAATGCCATTTGTGAATGTCAAAGTTTTGTGAACTAAGACCAAACAGCAGGCTGCATCACAGGGTTCATACAGGTCAGGGAATTTGAAAATACTTTTTCCAGAAGCAAAAAGTCGGGCCTGGAAAGTTAGGGAATTCATTAATTTTTTTATGGAATGTCAGGGAAAATCATTAATTTAAGGTATTTCAAGGAACGGAAATGAAATTTGACCACATGGCCAATGATGCTTTTTGAGTGATCCACCTGAAGACAACTTGATGTGATCTTGTTAACTCTGAGGTCATGTGGTCTATGTCAAATTCCATATTGTAGTGAAGTGCCATTAAGTGCTTGAATTCCATATTTGGGTGTGAATTTTGGAGTATCTGTCACACTCAAAATGTACATTACATTAGCGCTGTTTGTAATCTACTGGATGTTTAAGTTTGGCCCAAGTCATGAAATTGGGCTACTCTTAACATCAGTCGGTTTTCACTTACATTTGATACTTCCTTAATTAGCTGTGTAGTTTGCTCTCCATCATGAAGGTTGTATTAAAGAATGTATTTTATTTTCTCATTCTGCAAAA
Source organism: Eucidaris tribuloides (assembly GCA_001188425.1). NCBI lineage: Eukaryota > Metazoa > Echinodermata > Echinoidea > Cidaroida > Cidaridae > Eucidaris > Eucidaris tribuloides. The sequence goes on along the minus strand of JZLH01S0018606.1, from coordinate 37,410 downwards.
CAGCAGCCTGGAAGAGAAGCTACAGACTGTATGGGACTACCTGGATCCTTGCAGATGTTGTGCCAAAGAAGAACTCCTGGTGAGTTGTCATTTGTGTGTCCACCCCCTCCCTCGTCTCCTCCCTCCCCCCTCCTTCCCCTCCCTGGCCAATAGTATTGTCTTCAACATGTATATCTTCAAAGTTCGGTTTTATTATGCCTCGGTACCACTCCGGCTGGCTTGTAGATGATGATTAGCACAATGCAATGGGAATCTCTCTGATGACTGATGATGAGAGACATTGTATGGGCTTCGCCTTCTCTGATACAAGTCTATTGCACCTCAGCCATGCCCGTTGTCAAAGGAAAATTGCAAGATTGGAAATGGTGTTAAATTTATGACACAAAGATCCAGGAATCCAGTTTCTGCTGTGAAAATTTCAGAGTCAAAAATTTCTTCTTGTATAATAATCAGAAACTGCTGGGACAGTCAAATTTGTTGTGTACCTTTCTGTGAGATCAGTTTCTAATGGGGCCATACTTTGATTCAATATGAATGTATATTTCTCCTAGAGTAAAAAGATTCAGTATGAATACACACTCTAGCCCGTGTGGGTATTGGTATATTTCAACTCATTTGGTTCATGAAGCATTATTGACTTTTCCTAATCATGTCACTACCTTTTAACTTGTCGTCTCCCAGAAAACAAAACAACTCTACTTTTTTCACAGTATATTGATGTTTAAATGGCTTGCCATATAGGTATTCTGAACCAATTTATGAAACATTTACTTTTAAAAGATCTTAATCATTTGTAAAAAGCTAGTGTGTCACTTGATTCAAATAAATAAAGAAATGAAGAAAGTTGACACTGAGATGGCACTGGTGACTGATAATGGAGTGATTTTGTGTGTGTGCATTTGTTAATTGCAGGTATTCTAGAGGACTTCATGTAACAGGGTGGGACCACCAGCACATGTGGAAATTTAAAAAAGTAAGTACACAAAACAATCATGGGTATAGGGTGATCACTTCACATTATGTTTGTGTGTTTAAAAAAAAAGAAAGAAAAACATCAGGACAACAAATGTCTAATTGATGTCAAGATAAGTTGAGCTAGATTGTACATGTGGTATTCCAATGATGGTTGATTCTGCCAAATGAAAAGCCATAGAGAAGTTGGCTGACGTGATTCCAATCTTTCCCGTTTCGCTAATACTACTGAGGGATATCACATGACGAAACAGTCTTTGAAATTGCAGTGAATGTGAAATTGGAATTAATGAAAACACACGAGAACACTCAAGAATTAATTCACAAATTCTTGCAAGAAAGCTTGTCCAGAATTTTTCAAGCTGAAGTTGCACTTTATGATTACACAAAAGTATGATTTTAATGAGGAACACATACAAGTAATAGGCTGCTGAAATATTTCTGATTTTGTTCCGTGTCATTGACGGGTACGTAAATTTTTTTTTTGGGGGGGGGGGAAGGTGTTTCTTTCACCCTTATAGATACGGGCTATCTCCGGTCTTGTCATCCCCCCTCAGATCTCGGCCGCAGATCACGTGATCGCCGCGAAAATTTGCACGTGCATAGAGCTAGATGTAATCTACAAGACTTTCATTAGATTGTTAAAAAATACATACTTAATATTTTTTAATAATTATGCAAATTTATGAATAAAATCATATGTTTGCCTATAACTCACTTAAAATAGCTTGTAGAATGCTAAGTTTTGGTGAAAATATTCTTTCTGACATTTACCTACAAAAAAATTTGCCGAATCAGAATTAATTTTTGTGAATTTCTTATGTATTTCTTTGTTTTTTCGACCTTTTGTCTTTTGTTTTTTCGACCTTTTGTCTTTTGTTTTTTCGATGAACTTTGTCGGGGACTTTTTTGCGATCATGAACAGTATTAAATTAATCCATTTCTACCAGTTAAAGTAAAAATAATCACACATTTGTGATTTTTGATTGAAAACACAATTTACATCGATTATGTACACAAAATCACGTTTTTGAGAAATTTTGGAGTTGCATGCTTGTACGAAAAGTTGCAGCGTTGAAACGGTATGTCTGATTTTTGCGAAAATGGTTTCAAGTGATGCGTGAGACATGAAAGTAAAAAGCCAGCAAACGGCGCAGTGAACAAATTTTGCACGGCGGAATAATCAAGAAATTTGTCCGGGGGGGGGGCGGGGGGGGGGCCTTCCCGGGATATTAGGGTTAAAAAGAAAGATTTATATTTAGTGTCTTAAGTGGTTTGCATAATTATCTTTTGTATCAATTGTGGTTATGTGAAATGTAAGTATATCATAGAATTTGAACAGTATATTCTTCAATTTCCCATGCTGACAGGAGATGAAACTGATTATCGTCTATATCACACAAGTACAAGAAAAAAAAAGTGAGTCATTTTCTCCTTAGTTACATTCTGTATATAATTGAATTGGGTTAGATTGGCCTTGGAAATGGATCTGGTAAATTTATATTACACAGCACCGACTGGCACCACCAGTGATATGTTAATTTCTTGGAAACAGTCAACATCACAAACTCCAACTATTACATTTTCAGTGGCTGCTGCATGCACATGATGATAAAATTGTTTTTCCTCTTGAACTCTCTAACTGAAGCCATCGTGCATTGTTGATTGCTCAAATATCTGATGTATGTAGTAGCCTGTTCAATTTGTATGGTATAGTGCGTGTGTGTGTGTTTCTTCGGAAACATGTCATTGGAAGGGAATCATTGGGTGATGAGCCCATAATATGTGCTGTGATGAAACTATATAGTATTTGCAGAGTAATACTTTAAAATGTCAGCGTATCGGTGATGCTGTCCTGACAATTTTGATGTTTTACAACTTTTGGTCTCTTGACAATGCTTTTACTTTAATGGTCGTTTTGAACAATTTGAAGTACTATTGGAGGGTAATATGTTCAACTGGTCAGCTAGAGTTAATTGTTTTTGACTGAAATAGAAGCAAGAATGTGTGTTGCATGGGATGCAGAGATGTCCTGTGTGCCACAGAACTGTTTCCTTTCTAATTTTGTAGAATAAGTGTTAGGTCATAAGAGAAATTTATTTTTGTTTCCAGTAACCTGACCGACGCGACGAAACAGCTGTGACTGAGTTTATTTTACGGCCTTTAGAGAAAAATCAAATATTTGTCCATGCATGTAAGAACTTTACAAGATTTTCCCAGAAAAATCCTCTAAGGATGGTCATGTTACTGGAAACCAAAATATGGGAACAAATTTTTGTTAAATTAATTTTTTTTAGAGAAGTAATCTATTTCTTGACATAATTTTTTTACTAATTTTTTTTTCCATACTTCCGACCCATTTTTTTTTTTTTTTATGGGGGGGGGGGGTCTTGTTACCGGAAACCAATATAGTTATTTATTTTGACCTAAATTACCCCCAGAAATCCACTGATATTTCCTTAATCAGTTACTCCTTTGAAGTGACCATCTTAAAATCATGAGACAGAAAAATGTGAAGTTGGAAACTGTGAAATTGGGAAGGGCATGTGAACTTCACAGAAACGGCAAAATTGGGAATTCTGGATGAATGTATCAAACACAGCAATGTAGTGTGGATTCTGTTCATCTGTCAGATAAGCCAAATCATTTGGACTGTAATTTTTCATGGAAATACACACTAGTAAAGCTATAAAGTTTGTTGCAGTGGTCACATTTGTGGTATTGTACTGCTATAATGCTGTTAATTTATCACTGTAGGAAATCAGATGGAAATTATTTAATTTTGTATATTTTGTCCTTGTCATTTGCAGGTAAGACACTAACCCATGACGAAAGAAATGAGAGATTAAAACTTCCGCACAAGTGGAACCTTACTTAACAGCTAGATGGAACTATGTATTCAAGTACCCTCACCATCCTACAATATTCAATGAATATTTGCAATTTGTGTCTTTACTAGTACTCTATGGTAACGAGCCCATGTGGAAAAAAGTGATCTAAGTTAAATTTTAAAAGAATGTTCACTCAAAACAAAAGAAATAGTAATAAGTAATTATTTGAATTGGTGTAGGAGGAATAGAATAAGCTAATTATTTGTAGGAAAATGTGCGTTACACTATATATTCTGCTCTGAGTGAACGTATGTAACATGGAGATGACAAAAAGTCACTATTTTATGGGTTTATGGAAATTGCAATTGCAATTACTGACAGAACAATAAAAAACAGGGTACACCGTCTTGCGTACTTTGTAAATAATTATACCTGTGCCAAATAAATTTTGTAGAGGGTATATAGGAATCAGCGTGTGATCGGTGAGGTGGGCAGTTGGTCCACTGCAACTCTTGCAGATCAAATTTCTTCCTCATTTTTCGAGCAATGCTTGTGAAAATTGGCACATTCATTGGTCTTGAAGGGTGAAGATGTGCAAGACATATTTGAATGTGATGGAAACTGTTGCCATGGTAATTACATTGAGTGGTTATTAAGAGCTATTAAGATGACAAGTTGGTTTGTTAATGTTTACAAATGTGTAAAAGTTATTTGTACAGTTTTAAAAATGTCTCGGTGAAGTGTATAATTATATTCATGTGCAGTTTGAAAGGAAAATAAATGAAAATCAATAGAATTGAACTCTTGTGTTAGTGATATTTGTAGATAACATGTCACACAGCATATATCAAGTTTGTTTTAGCTGTGGTTTTAATTGTAAGCATTATGGCACGTGAGTAGTATATAAATGCAGAACAGACATTGACTGCATATCTACTGTGTTGTCCAGAGTGTATGTATGTCATAAATAGTATGTGTGTGTTTGTGCTGTGGATGTGTGTCTTTGGTCTGTATGTGCCTCCCAATGGGGACATAAGTTGACACTCTACATGCCAACTAAGGACAACACGCAAATCGAAGACCATGATATGGTGTGCATATGGTTTGAAATTGTCTCCTTGTATATTAGAAATTTGGAAAATATAATATGGTTGTCTGGTTAACTGTCAAACACATCAAGTTTCCACAGTATACGGTGCACTCTCGTTATAAAGAACACTGATACAGGTGACTCCCGAAGTCCTCGAGACCCGCAATTTTCTTTCGTTGTATTAAAATTTTGTTATAACCAAACAGTTGAAGTACATAAAGATATATAGATAAGAATTTGGGGACCTAAATTTTTACTTCGTTGTAACAGTGTTTGTTGTAACGGGAGTGCACTGTATAACAAACTTTCATTATAAAGAAGTAAAATCTCTGGTCCCATATCTTGGATTTCCTTTTTATTTTATTGTTTTTGCAACCCTGATATAAAGAAATTTCGTTATAAAGAAATAATTTCGTGGGTCCCAAAGACTTCTTTATAACGAGAGTGCACTGTACACACAATATCCCCACTTAGAGGTGTGCAATGGTGATTTATAGTCCACATTTGGCAAGTTCTGTACAATGTTCTCGATTGGTGGTGCTTACAAGTGTGTGAATGTGTGTGTGCATGTTTGTGGCGTAAATGTTTGTGTGTGTTTGTGCTGTGGATGTATTTTTGGTGTTGTGGATTGTGTACATGTTTGTACTGTAGAGAGTGTGTGTGTTTTGGTTTGGTTTGGTTTGGTTTGGTTGTGTGTGTGTGTGTGTGTGTGTGTGTGTGTGTGTGTGTGTGTGTGTGTGTGTGTGTGTGTGTGTGTGTGTGTGTGTGTGTGTGTGTGTGTGTGTGTGTGTGTGTGTGTGTGTGTGTGTGTGTGTGTGTGTGTGTGTGTGTGTGTGTGTGTGTGTGTGTGTGTGTGTGTGTTGTTTTTTGTGTGTGTTTTGTGTGTGCGGGGGGGGGGGGGTTGTGTGTGTAAGTCAGTGTGTGTCTGTGTGTGGATGTGCTTACATAGGTCTTCTGGGGTAGAGACAATAGGAGGTCTAGATGGCCATTATTCTGTGAGGCTTGTGGGGTAGAAAAACACGGGAGAATTAAGAAGTACCCCACAAATAATGGGTGCGAGGATTTTGGTGTCCATACAGTGTCAGTATACATGATGTTAACACGGACTCCAATACATTTTGGGTCTAGATTGTAACTTTCAATATGAAAATAATTTTGTCGACAGAATCGAGAGTAACGTTTGTTTCAATGCCAAGCGAATACCATTTTAAAAACACGGTGTACTGTCGTTATAAAGAACACTGATATAACAAATATTAATACAGTATAAAGAATTAAAATTTCTGGTCCCATATCTTGGTTTTCGTTTGTAAGAAATTTTGTCATGAACAAATTTGATGGGCCCCAATGACTTCTTCATATTATCGAGAGTGCACTGTGCATCGAGGTGATATTCCTACCTTCGTGACATAGGTTACCGTTATCAAATCGACAACTTTAACCTTTCCCCCCTGGAGAACTGTTAGGAGTGGGAGAGTGGGGAATGTTAAATTTGGGTGGGGCTTAAAAAAGATGGAAGCATAAACGGGGATGAAACATTGTTTATGAGTTCAAAGAAGTGTATACACCCAATTTAGAAACCTTCAATAGCGAGTAATTACACGATTATGTGGGATTTTAATGAAACTTGGAAATGAAATTTAATCGTGAGTCTTCGAATAGAAACAATATGAGGAATCGGTTTCACTGAGCCCCAAAACTTCGACCCCTCAGAATGAGTTACTTGGACTATCTATGTGATTGAAAAATAGAAATGTCAGCTGGACCCCACCGATCAGGTTTAGTCCCAGGACCCCCTAGAATGACCCATAGTACTATAGTACTACCTGCTGCCAAAATTTGGACCATGGGCCGGATGGGGTAAATCAACCCACCCCGGGGTCATTTTAAGGGGGGTGTCCTGGGAACTAAACCCGACCGGTGGGGTCCAGCTGACATTTCTTTTTCCAGTCATTTACTAAGTTAATCTGAGGGGTCAGGTTTTGGAGATTCAGTGGGGTAAATTGAGAAGTAGCTAGCTCCAAGACTATATTTCTTTTTTCATGCAATGCCAGTGATGTTAACACTGTCTATATTTAGCCTCAATTTCCCAATCTTATTTTTAGCTCACGTAAGCCGAAGGCTCAAGTGAGCTGTACTATTGCAATCAGTTTTTGTCCGCCGTCCGTTGTGCGTCGTGTATAAATTTTTATTTAGCCCAAATTTGGCAATGGGGATTCAAGGGCCTTCAAACGGTACACCTCGCCGCCCTGGGGGCCTAGGGGCAGGGCCCTAAAAGGCCAGAAGTAGTTAATTTTCAAAAACATCTTATCTAGATTCAGAAGTAGTTTAGCTAAATCACTGTTTGTGTAGATATCTGATGAATTATTGTTCTTCATGACAATGATCAGGGTGGCCCCGTGTGGCCCCTGAGGGAGGCAACAGGGTGGGGGAGGGCCCTATGAGAATAATTTACATTTACATCATATTGACATCACTATAAAGCTGGATTTACCAAACTTGGTGAGAATGATCCTTAGGGGAGGGGGTAGATGGTTTATGAAATGGTACATGTGGCCCCCTGGGGGCCGGGGGGGGGCAGGGCCTATAAGGGCCAAAACTAGGTAACGTTCTAACCACAAGCCCATTTGTAAACTTGGATGGTAGGTGCCTAACAAGCACCTCAATGTTATTTGGTGGTCGAATGTCGCATATGTGGGTTAAAAGGTCAAATGAGGTCAAATGATAAAATATACCTGCAATTTTCTACTGGGGTTGATATCGGCCCATTTTTTAACTTGGATGGCAGAATATGTATAGGGACCTTAATGTGGTCAAAGGTCACATAACTAGGTCTAAGGTCTAAATGTTAACATACTAGGAGCCTTGTTTTTATAAAAATGGGTGTGAAATTATCTTAACTTGGCGAAAATATGGCGGAGGGGGGGGGGGCAAAAGTATTTCAACTAGTTCATGTAGCTCCGTTACTCTGTTAGTGCCTATAGATATCGGACTTCAAGGGCCAAAACTATGTATAATTGATATTTTCTCTATGGGCACCACAGAGAGTTTGCAAGATCTCAGGTGAGCGTCGTGCCCCCGGGGTTCTTGTTACAAATACAATTTATTCGGAATCGAGTATGGACGCATTATGACCAAGGGTATAAAATTCCCAGGCAAGTTGTCATTCTTTAGTCATAGACCCTACTATGACTGAAGCATGACAACTTTGCCTGGGGATTTCATACCCTTGGTCATTTACATAACAACAGACCTTTTGTCTGTTGAAATTGTAGGTACACACATTTTCTTTCTAATTAAGATGCAATATTTGGTTACTTTGTCATATTTGGAACATTTATTGACATGTCTTCATCATAAATAAAGATATTTTGTCATTACAATATATTTTTTAAACAAACAAACCAATGCGAAATAACATTGTAACAATTAAAATAATATTTACACAAAATTATCGCTCCCTTTATATCACCAGTATACTAGCACGTGATACCATTATAGTGATTTGCTGAAAATAATGGTATTTTGCCAGTACTTTTTCAAACAAAATGAATCGATACAGCATTGTTAGAATTAAATGAAATAGATTAATTCAAACTGCTGTGATAACATGATGATGGTAGTGTCGATCCCGGAAAGCGGTAAGAGACAGGTTTGAATCACGCTTTCTTTCTTTTTATTTGTTTAATTATAGATCAGATCATCAGCAATTTGCAATCTTAAAATACAAAGGGCGCAGCGGTGTCGATCCATTTTCGGATGGGGCGGGGGGGGGGTACAAAATAAGAAAAATACAGAATTGTCTGTGTGTGGTTGGGTTAATAAGGGGTCACACTGCACTAAACAACTCTGTATGTCAACGTTATTCCCGTCGTCTTTTCGCCGTAGAGAAAATCATCGTGGGACACCCTTTCAATCAGCCCATTTTTCACGAAATCGGCAAGACCACTCTTCAACTTCATGTCTCCCTCTTCTTCTTCGAAGTATTTCTTCCGGGTCGAAACAATGACGTAACCTCCTGTCAAGGTCAAGAGAGAAACACATTTCCGCAATTTAAAGGGAGAAGGAGCCAGCAACTAACAGGCATAAGTTAAGAAAAAAAATGAGTTCTTGCCAACCAATCAGATCGCACGTGCACTGGTCTGGAGCTGACCATGCGTGACCAATGCATGCCACGCGACGTGTAATGTATGCACTGTTTGAATTGATAAGCTCCTCCCCCTATACTGTAGCTGTTTCTGCAAGTTTTGTCCCGGGGTAAAACTTGCAAAGACGTAAAATAAACACAAATTAACTAATTTATAGTGCCTTGCTGAGGGTGAGTATCACACAGTACTGTTTTTATCACCATGTACCATAATTCTCACAATACTCACAATGTTATTTATTTTCTTAACTTATGCCTGTTAGTTGCTGGCTCCTTCTCCCTTTAAAGGCAAGGTCCACTCTGACGTTAAGTTGGTTTTAATAAAAGCAGAACAATGAGAGAAACATATCAATGAATGTTTGGCGAACATCCACCAAAGAATAGCAAAGGTTATGAACAAATAGCAAAGGTTTTAATTTTGTGACGTCACATTCGAGCAGGCACCCGTGTCATGTAATATTACTTCAATAAATTGCACTTTTTAATTGGGTCATGATAATTGAATTGGTTTTTTTTTCATAGAAGCATGCATGAAATAATGTTTCTATTATTATAGATTGAATGCACAGGTAACATTTTCAATTTTCTGAGAAAATGGCACTTTATGGAGTTTATATTACATGACAACGGGGGAGCTGCTCGCATGTGACGTCACAAATTCAGAACTCTCTTATTCTATGATGAATTTTCGCCAAACCTTCATTGATATGTTTCTCTCATTGTTCTGCTTTTATTAAAACCAACTTGACGTCAGGGTGGACCTTGCCTTTAATATAATCGCTCACTTACTAATGGGGGAATATTGAAATTCGTCTGAACAGGAACTATTCACATTCCCTTAAAGAGGAATGAAACCCAGATATCTATATGCATTCAGGAGAACACAGAACAAAAGAGAAAGAAAATAGCGAAGTCTGAACATTTTCAAAGTTCATTTAATACGGGTTATTCCTCAATTGGTAACTCTACCACCCTTTTTTAATTTTTCATTAAAATCCAATTTCCTCTTTATTGTTGTTGAAATAACAGTAAAATGATTTTTACATGCTTTTCTGAAAGTATTTGCTCACCTACTAAACTGACATCTGAAAAAAATAAAATTGTGTTCGAAACTATGGGTTTTTTTTCACTCATTCATCAGAAAAAGGGGCACAGTTGCCAATTTACGAATCCTCCATTATAAGGATTAAATAAAAATTGATAACTCATGAATGATTCAGCCAAATTTGCACTAACTTTCACTTACTACTTTCTTTTATTGGTCTGTAGTCTCTAAATGCGCATGAATGTGCTGTTTTAATCTCCCTTTAAATACTTTTTAAAAAAACACACACACACAGACGACTTCACAACCCGTTGGAATAACGTTATTTCCATGCAGCATGCCATGAAAATGGTCAGATTGAATGTAAATGGGTGCTCGAAAGGGGTACATCCTCGTAGACCGAAGATAGATAGTGGTCATATAAATTTTAGTTTATGCATGTAAAATCTGCCTAGGTGTGTTTAATTGTGTAAGAAAAATAGAAGGAAGAGAGGGAGAACGTAACACTTTGACCACAATTAAAGACATTAAACTGCTATCATACTCGTGATTTCAAGCCTAAATTCGTGATTTTTTTCTCTGATATGCGGTCCATTGGAAATCCGCGATCTATAAATAGCGGGCCCTCGGTCTGTATGGAATCCCTCGCTTGTAAAATGTTCTGTCAGATGACAATGGCAGAAGTAACAGCAATGCAGAGTGTGATCAGTTAATGTCACGGACGGACACTTTAAAAAAAAATGACCATTACTGAAGGCCTAAGGAAAAAATGACAAGACATGAAGGGTTGCTGTATGATTTATTGTAGAGGCTATCAGTAGAGGTACTGTACAATGCTAAAACTTTCCTTATAGGCTTTCAATAATGGTCATTTTTGAAAATGTCCGTCCGTGACTCTGCATTAAATGCAGATGTATACCTGGTTTGACCAATCGCACCATTTCCGGGATGTGAGTTTCGTTCAGGTGATTCGGTAGAAAGCAGCCAGAACTCAACGCCAAATCGAAGTACCCTACATGTAGAATGTATTGATTTGAAAAGAAACTGTTATTGACTCATAATATGTAAGTCATAATTTGTTACTTTCTTATAATGTTCTAGTAAAACCAGCATTTGCATAACTATCACCATTATTTAAAGTAATTTTCACTAGAATATATTTGGTATTTTCTTAAATCCTATTTTACAGTCTAGGAATTTGCATTATTACTTTTCCTAAAATTTCAAAATGCATATCGACAATGGACAATAGCAAGTGAGATATGTAGGATTACAGCATGCATTATTAGATTATACGTATGATTTAAAGTTCCCCACCAAAGTTGCCGATTGAAATTACGAATTTCTTTTTTATTGATTGATTGAAGATACACAGTTCTTAGCCAAAACGATAAAATTCACTTTTCCCGACAGAGTTTGGCCAAAATGACCCAAATAAAGCAGGGTAGCCAGTTTGGCATTTTAACGCCCAAAGCACCAAATTTGACGCTTTTTCATCGCTTGGCATTGAAAAAAATCAAAATTTATAATGGCATACCTAAAAATCATTATAAACCCCGATTTTCAGAGGATTTTTCAGCAAAATAGGTGCCACAAGGGTTAGGTCCAAAAGTAGTGGTACGCATGTATTTCAGGTGCAAAATCTGCCTCCACGTAAACCGCGACGCTCAAATTTTTGGCTGCGGTAGAGGTTTCAAAGGTGTTGTAAGTTAATTACAACTTTATTTCTAACCACTTCTGGGCTACCCTGCCCATAAAAATGCATCAAATGCAAATTTGCTGGTTTTTCACTGTATTTCGCATGTAATTTGGCGTTTTGATAATCGGAAAACCTGGCAATCCTGAAATAAAGTGTGAGTGGGATTCTTTGAATCATGCTGGCGAGATACTTTTATTATAGTGCCAGATGATGTATTCCCCCCTTTTTTCTCATTCGCACAGCCAAAAAAATGAGGTGTTTAATCTAACACCCAGTGTGTTGCCTTGTATAGATACCAGAAAAGTGTTAATTTCAACATCTGGTGTTAAATGTAATACTCTTGTGTTTGTAGTAACTCATGTAACACCGTCCGGAGTTCACGGCGTCGATCTATTTTTTTTTTTGGGGGGGGAGGGCAAATTTCGCATAAAGAGGTAGAGTAATATAAAATTCGCCCAAAATTTAAAATTATGTGTGTTTGGTAGTGTTTTTATGTAATGTTTAATTGTTTTGTAATGTCTATGGTGCAGTGCCTAGCACTTTCTGACCACAATCTTACGTTGCGTTATGGGGGCAAAACGATTATGTTTGGCCCTCCAATAATTTCATGGGGGCAACTGCCTCTTCCCCTCCCCGATCGACGCCTCTGTCAGGAGTTTTACACTCTATGTGTATGTTCGGTAACACACTGGGTGTTGAATTTAACACCAGTGGCGTAGCAGCCGGGGGCAGGGGGCAACTGCCCCCTGCACCCTGAAAAAAAAATCAGCAGGAAAATCCACCAAACATCGTGAAAATGAAAGGAAAGACTTAGTTACCGGGAAATGTTTGGCTCTGACCCCCCCCCCCCCCCGATAACAAGCACCTGTTACGCCGCTACTCACCATCAGTAAACTTGAGTGGATTATTTGGTTCAAACTTCGCCCGGACCAGATTGACGTATGTTTTCTTTTCCTGAGCGGCGTTTATCAATTCTTCTGACATGTCCACGCCGTATATATTATGATATCCTGCAGTGCACAGCTGTGATGGACGAATATGGTTTCATAATGTTATTTGTTAGGATTGAGTTACTTATTTTGTTATCTACAATGGGTTTCGTTCCCAGTTAATTTCTTTGCTGGGACGCCAGTCAGAAGCCATACCTTTCATGCACACTTAAACAAGGGATCACGCCCAATTTTAATTCGATGCAACTACATGTATGTCAGGTGGTAGTGATGGATCCAGGATTTGGGGAATAGGGGGGGGGGGGCGCGCAAGCGGCGAGGGAGCGGAGCGACCGAGCGGGAGAGGTTGTGGGAGGGTGGATACCCCCCATCCCATGATAAGGACTTTTTCAAATTCATGATTGAAATTCGCATTTTCAAAGCACTTTACTTAAACGGTGAATACAACACCGGGATTTGTTGTTTGTAAGATATTAGTGGTCATTAAAACGGAAAATACATTTTCATCACGTTGGAAACATCGCACTTTAAAATAAGCAGCATTAGAGGGAAAAAAACTACTTTCAACAATGAATAAAAGACTGGAATTGGTTGTTTCTAAATGGTCATTTTCGACAATTTGAGAGTCTTAAGAATCATATCTTCCCACTTGGAGGTTATGAATAGATAATGACTATTATATTAGGTATAAT
>JZLH01S0018576.1:59398-73327 GCA_001188425.1 Eucidaris tribuloides | reverse complement strand
CCATCTGCAGCAGTAATTCCTCGAAGGGGTGGGAGGAGGGGAGGGCAGGGAGGGGGACTCCATATATATTGTATGGTAGGCATGTGCTTACTTCTGACAATTCCCCATTCCAGAGCACAATAATTTAATTTCTGCCATTCAGGGTCCCCTTTTTCTTGTCAGCTGCTTCAATGACCCCCTTTTTTGCTTGTTCACTGTTCTGGATTCTCATTTTTTGCTTGTCTGCGAAAGTCCCTTGTTCTGGAGCCCCACTTTTTTTACCTTGCACTTGCAGTGGTACATACCTACCATGGTGTGGTGTAGGTGCCCCCCACTCCCTCCTCCCCCCCCCCCAACCCCTTTCCCTCATGAGTTTCTCCCTCGAGATCAGTGAAATTGCAACTATCATGGACATTAATTATAGAAATAAAGTGTACAAAAATGATTTTTGTAGAATTTTTATGGTTAAAGGGTGAAATAAATTCTCTTTAGCTGTTTTTAGGTGTGTAAATGTGGAGTGAGTTTTTAAATCTGTCATGATAATTAGATTAGTTATTTATGTTTGCTGTGATAAGTTTTACATGAATTATTTTGCAGAAATCCAAATTTTTAGATTAGTTTAACCTTTTTTTCATGTTCATTATAATTTACAGATAATGACAAAAATCATTATGTCAGTATAGGCCACATATTTTGGGTACAGATAGTTTTACAACTAAGCTTCAAGATGACGAAATCGGTGGAGTTTATTTTTGCAATTGTGTTTTCATTCCCTTTGTATAGATATATCAGAAAGTGAATATTTTCTCTGTTGTTTGATTGCAAAATCACAAAAATAAAGCTACCACCAAATTTTCAGTGTGTACAGCATATGTTTGATCTGATTTTAAATCAGTGTACTTTTAAAATTTGCGTAATTTACTTATTCATTTGGGGTGATACAATTTCATTCAGTCTAGTGTGTTAATGCAATCGTTTCTTTAGAAATGTTAATGTCAAACTTGTAGTTTTACATAGTAAGTAGTTGTATTATTATATCAAATATTCCATTATTCATTGAAAAAGAGCAAAAGCTGTGTATAGTTGCAAAAAAAAAGAAAAAAAAGAAGAAACCTCAATATTTATTCAGTATTTGTTATGACTGTAACTGGAGATTACTTCACATGACAGTCATGTAAATTTGATCTTGCAATACTGGTGATTTGCCTAACTGTAGATGAAACAGTTGTATGCAATCACTTTTTAAATTTTTTTAACTTGCAATAAAGCAGGTTCATTTATGAACCCACAGACCTGATGTGCCATATCCATGTGGAATCAAAACCAAAATTGTCCCTTATTAATACAAAAGTGTTTAGAGCTTAAGTATAGTGTTGGTTGACACATTTTTTTTTATCAATCTTTCATAAAGTATGGTGTTGTCTCACCAGACATGAAAAAACAACAAGAAACCTACTTAAAAACTATAAGAAATGAGATTTGTGATTTTTAAATGATTAGCCAGCACACATTACAATTTTTAATGGCATTTTTTCTCTTTTCATATTGATTAAAAAAAAATAGTTTCTCTTTGAAAACTAGAAGTATGTCAGTGTGTAATTTTCAGGACATTACTAGATGATATAGGATTTTTTAAAAAGACAATGGGAACAAAATTAAATTTTTATGCCCCAAATCTATACACTGTCTTTAAAGTTGCCAGTCTAGAAGTTAAGATTTGATGAATGCAGTAGTATTATCTCAACAATGGGATTGAATGCCTCAAAGCTGACTAGATTAAAAGACAAAAACAACAATAAGCAAGTGATAAGTATATAATCATGGTTTAAGATTAGTTATATCTGTTTGATGAAACATGCTGTGACAATACCAGCCATTGTACGTCAAGTATGATGAATATGTCCAAATTTACTCTCTGTGGACGTAAAAAAAAAAAAAAAATATCTCAGCATGTGACGTCTACTGACGTTGGTCTAGTACTGCGTCTGAGAGATAGAACAACGAAATAAACAAATACTACAGCTATTGTTAATTTGATAAACTATCATTCGATTATTAAATACATAAAGTTACACAAAGGTCAAAAAGATAACACATCTGCCGATACAGAGTCCACATCATTTCTTTTCAGTCCTTGCAATGGAACACTCGGCAAATTCATTGTGCAAGCTTTCCAATTAAATTCAATTATGGGTTTATTTGATTTCACATATTGCAGCAGTGTGACAAATTATATGTGAAGATATCGTAAATTACTTAAAACACATTACAACACATCTTAAGTATTAAAAAAAATCAAGCTATAATGGCATAAAGTTACTACGTACAATATTATATATTTCATCAGATAAAATGTTATTTGATTTATTGATAAAATAAGTGTCATTATGATTGAGGATTAAAAGAAATAACCACAACAATATACATGGAATAAAAATAGTTCACCAGTGATCCCTATTAGCTCACAGGTAGACATGCACATGAATGTACTGACATAAATTTAAACATCAACACACCCCCACGAAACTACACACACATACAAACGTGCTGATATCCACAGAAACACACGCACACACACACATCCACGTTTTCGTATGCACCAAAGAAATGACAGACACACATCCACTTACCCGTGCAGACACACACACACAAACACACATACATACACACTGCATTTTCACACGAGCATAAACATGCATACACACTCAGGGGAGAAAATCCTCAGACAAAACCCAGACACATCCATTACCGTAATTGCAGTTATATTACACCACCCTAACTCTAGCAGTGTCATGACATGTCTTAATTTTGTTCAAGTAGGGAGGTTTGGCAAAATGGCAGATTTTCTCATGGAATTTATGTTTGTATGGTGGAAACATGTTGATGTTTTAAATGTAGAGGAACAGTTTTAAATATAAATGTGCAATGTAATGCAATGTTATCCATAGTTAAAATGTAAACAAATATGCTTAAAAAAAATTATTGTATACTCTCATTACACCACATAACAGAAACTACTGAGCATGACTTCTAACTCTTCCTCTTTAAATACTGAATACCTCATTCAACACAAAGAACCATCTAATGTACGTTAACTAAAAAATGCTGGGGTGGGGAACCCCCCCCCCTAAACGTTTCGAGCAAAAAGCTGGACGCCAGAAGCCAGTGCCACAAAGCGTTTCATGACTTATTCCTTAATGCGCATCTTTGAGACCCAAATTGCGACTCCGGTACCGCGTCCCAATTAGTAACATTTTACTGCATTACCCGCCAAAAATCGCCTCAAAAACGGATTTGTGTACATTTCCAATAAAAATTGTGTTTTCAGCCCAAAATTCATAAAATGTAATGATTATTTACTTTATGGTTGAAATTAATTAATTTGTGTTATGACCGCATAAGTTTCCCTGACAAATCCATCAAAAAACAATCGCAAAAACAAAAGGTTGAAAAAACAAAAATACATAATAATTTGAAAAAACAATAAAATACACTAGAAACAATTGATCCGATTTGTTCAAGTAGACTTGTAAGATGCTAAAAAGAGTCCAACACAAAAAATTAGCAGGTTGAAATTAATTTGAAGCTTAATAATGTTACGGCATAAATTAAGCATTATTAAATTGATATAATGAATTCCTGTAATTAACTATACAGCTGTAGATACGTGATGGTAACGTGTGCGTGCCGATTTCGCGCGATCCGCGCGACTCGACGCCGAGATCCGGGGGGGCGACTCCGCCCCCCCCCAGATATAAATAGCCCAAAAGCCAGCCTGATTAGGGTTAAGAAAGAATGACCAAAACCCCTTCCTAATTCCACCTATACCCCCCCCCCCCAGGAAAGTATTATAGCCCAAGTATAGAGTGTAGTTTTGGTTGAAAATACAAATTTTTCGTCAATATTTCACAAAGTATTCTATTGTCACCCCAGACATCAGAATCCAGCATCAAACCTTCTGAAACTTATTTACATGTATATTGACAAATTGTGATCTCTAAATTAGCAGGTTGCAGTATCTACATTTCCTAAGGCAAAATGGTCTGTTTTATTTGTCATCAACTTTTCAAAAATGGAAGTGTTTGCAGAGCGTGTGACTTTCAGGGAATTAATGGATGATATAGGTCTATCTAATAAACGCAAAGACAAAAATTCATTTTTCAACAGTTATCAAAACTATTCCGGGCCTTATATATACAGTTCAAAACTGCTAATATTAAGATTAGAGCAAGTAATTTGTCCTTTACCTTGTCATTCACTATTGGAAATTCGGTCATTCGGCACATTTCTTGTTCTAGTCAATTACTTGGTAAACAGAAATTATTTAAAATATCCTTATTCATGATATCATCTATATTTGGCTTCCTTATTACATCTATCAGAGCAAATATGAACTTTGCTGTTTGCAAATAATTTGGTGCATTTGTGTAAGTTGTCACTTGTCTTGGTGACAAATCAAGTTAATGTTATCTTTTTGTAAGGGGCAATTTTTTTTTTACTGTTGTGTGATACAAAAAAGAACCACAACAAGCCATGAATTATACAATATGCTTGGTGAAATTCCATGATCACTTTTGTGTGTGTTGGAGAATGCATACCCTTTACATAATACAGTATATACATGTACATAATGCTATTTCTAGTCATTTCAACTGTGTAAATCATTTTAAAATTCTAAATGTTATAGCATTTGTCCTTCTTTCACTTTTTTTTCACTCATTGCTGTTTGTTGCAAAAATGAAACATGGAACAATGCTTAACATTCTCTTAGTCCCTCATGAGGAGGTACTAAGAAATCAGGATGCATAAAAGTCTGTATAACTTCACAAGGGTGACAAAACTTTGAATCTCAAGTTTTGATCAAATCACTGTGTTATAGAATCTTTGTGTCTAAATACCGTATTTTATACTGTCAAAATCACATGAAGTTAATCTGAACAAACAGAGCCACTGCTGTTGTGTACAAAGACAACGCCACTTCTCATAGCAGGGGTCCCAGCCAAACTGGAAATCAGACAAAAACCCAGAAAATTAATTTCTTTTTTCAGTAAGGAATAAGTCAGGGAATTTGGGCAAAGTCCCAATCAGGGAAAAATCAGAGAATTTTGATTGTCCAGTGGTCTGACTTTCTCGCGTTGTGTCCGTACCATGAACACAATGTGAGAATGAACTAGGCGAAGCAAGAAATGGGTCAAAATAATGATCCTGGAACTTCCATTAGGGAAAACTCAGGGAATGCTGTTTCCCGGAAATGATAGGAACTCAGTTATACATGTAGTGTTAGGGCAGTTTTTTTTTTTTTACTTTTGGGAGCATTCATAAATATATATTTCTTTTATTTGAAGAAAAAACAAAAACGGAGGAGTAATTTTTTTTATATATTGTTTAAAACATTACTCTCTTGTCTCTAACCGAGAGTATACAAATGATTAAAGTAGGTGAGCTAAAAAGGAAGTCTATACTGGTCAAAGTCCAGTCTCATAAGACCAATGCAAGCAATATATGTGTGTGTATATTTGTACAAATATACAATCTAATCAATCATTTGTTTCTCTTGTGTGGTGTGGTGTGGCGATATGGAGGGAAAAAGCACTTAATCAGCTAAAGTAAACAGGAGCCACAGGCAAGTAGGCTTGCCCCATTTAGCGATCCTGGACTCTGTACCCTGCGACACTCCAACTGACCTGGATTTTGAAAAGGAAAAAAAAAATGTGGTTGTTGGTATCTCAAGATAAGTGTTGTCTCGGTTTATGCAGTTGTTGCGTAATATTCATTTTGTTGTCGTTGTTTAAACAATGATATGATCTTTAGGTAGACTCCCAGAATGCTTCACCAGATGTACTTATGTCTTTGAACATGTGATGTACTGTTATCTTGAAGTATTGAACCCTTTGGAATTTTTTGGAAAACTTGCCATTTAGTGGGCAAGACAAAATTTTGCACATTAATCAATGATTATTTGTCACAATTATACAATTAAACTACATAATTGTAATAGATGTAAGTTTCTCTTTAACGTCGGTTCTAAAGGGTTAGACTGACAACAATATTGCTTGTCTAGAAGAGTATGAGTATGTGTATGGACCAATTATTGTCTATGCCATATGTACGCATTTTTTTTACCTGGAATGGGAGGGGTAGGGTGGAGTGAGAACAGAGAGTGTGTTATGTAAATACATGTACATCAATACTATACGGGGCAAGTTATGTACATGTAAGAGGTACGCGGCCAAAGTAATCAGGTGGCCTTCAACCCTACCCCCTTTTTTGTGCTTCACTATGGTGTAATTTTTGATAAACATGTTTGCTATTGTGTAAAACAGCATTTTTACTCTTAAAATGTCATTATGTGTATTTATTATTTTATTTCATACCCGAATGTGAGTAAAGTTTCAAGGTGTTTATTGCCATGGTATCAATTGGCAGAAGGAAAAATATATGTTGTCATCAGAATTTGCTTTTAGCTTTTCTAGAATCTTGACTTTCAAACATTTTGCAGGTATTTCTGTTACCCTCTTTTGTAAACAAAACAGTCTGTATAAAGATTGATGCATTACATTGTGTGACCATATAAACTTGATGAACTGCAAAGGTTAAGTATACTTAAGTTATTGTGTAACTTTCTGTATGTGAAAACAAAACGATAAGATCTTTCTGAGTGATTAACTTTCCGTGGAAGGTGAGGAGATGGGAAAATGTTTTATTCATTCCAACTGTCTTTGCAGTACTATGTATTTGCCTTGATATAACAATCAAACTTGAATAATACCTTAACAATTTATACTTCATAGTTCATATCCTCATTAAGTATATGATTATGGTACTTATTGTTTTTATTACTATTTATTATTGGTTATTCAAATCTTTAAAATAGATTGTGATTTAATCTTTAAAAACTTTAACTTGTAAACACTTTCAATATAATTTTTAAAAATGTCCAACGAAGTTTTAAAGCACTCTTTTCTCAAAGTAGTATTATATTGTATTATTAAGCAATTTTTCTCCTCTGTATTTTTCTTTGTTTGTTTGTTTAAATGAATGCAGTGTTTGTAAATATTTGATAAGTAAAACTGATTATTAGAGTGTAATAGTGTGTAAGGCACAAACAATATCCGTTTAGATAAGGACGGCAAATGAAATATAATTTAGATACGTTTAATGACAAACCAAGTAAAACATGAAATTGAAAAACTTGCAGTAATTAGTGTGTAACTATTTACTGGCTCTGACTAATCACGACTGTTTAATTGGCTTCATATTAAGCCTTTTAATTGGCTTCATATTAAGTCTAATGAATACAATCGAGCATATCCAAATGTTCTAATTATCTTAGTCTTAACATCGATGTTGCAAAATATTAAATAAATTGCATGTCTAGTTCATGTTGATATTGAGGTATTTACACTTAGGATTGTGCTTAAAAGTTAATGTGATTTGGGGCAGAAAAGAATGTGCAGAAACTAATTGCAAAGTATTCACATCATTCAACTATTAGTAACCAAGTAACCGTGCTATTTTTCATTCAAAAATACAGAATGAAGTAAAAATGCAGTCATGCTTGGAATTAGAGTAATATATTTCGAGTATGAAGGTCTTTCGGTGAAACATATACTGTAAAGGAAAACAATATATGTGCTTTGTAGTTGTGCCTTGAAAACATATAGAAGTAATTGACAAATTTTGCAATTTGTCTTTGATTCATTAGGAGAGATTTTCTAGTCTTGCTCATCATACTGTTGTAAGGCTTTCATGTTTTCTGTGCTTATTGAATTATTTATTAAAATTCTATACTTGCAAATTTATAAAATTATATATTATAATCAAATTTCATATCACTTTATTCAGCTAGTCTCAGATATCAAGAGAATCAGACAGATTATATAGATTATTTTTGACATTCTAAAGTAGAGTGTATTTTAGTAAATGACTGAACAAGGTGTGTAAATAGGAATATTCATAAATTTTGAGTACAAGCCAGTCTGGGTATGCACTACGACGACACAGCTTTTAGCCAGCTTTTGTATATCGGATAGCAAAGATATTATTCATCATTTGATAATTTGTTTCAGGCCCTGTTGCATAAAAAGGTTAGAATCAAATGCAAGTCAAAAAGTAAACATTCTTCCTTAATGCTTAGGAGTGTTTGACAATCAAGGTTTCCGTTTGATCACAATTTGTCGTTGTAACAGAGCTCAGAACTTCTATTTAATGGAACATGTATAAACAAGACAGACATACACGTAGGCAAAGAGGAATTTGTGTAATTGATATCACAAAATAATACACGTACTTTCAAGTATTATTCTTTCCAGCTGCAGTGAATATTATAATGAAGTAATATTGCATTTTACAATTACATGTTTGATTCTGTTGGATACGGTTTTATTTCTTACTGATTTGAATGTGTTAATCAATTTGATCATCAGATACAGTGTTTTCATTTTCACGGAAATTGTTACAGTGTGAAGTCTGGAAATGGATAATGGAATCAAGATGCCCTAGCCATTGTTTCTAGAACAGAGCAAACGTGTATTTTTTTTATATTTCCATCAAACTTGGCACATAAGTGCAACAAGTGTCCATTAACAGTCTGTTTTTCTCTGCAGTAATTTTCTTTTCGGATAGAGTTAGAATTATCACGAAAACAGTTTTACGATTATCGTGGTGGAAATAATTTTGATTAAGTTATCTTCCCGTTTGTTGGTATGACTTTGTTTGCGTGAGTTTTTTTTTTCTCACATTGTATGATGTGTGTTCACGGATATCCGAATTTGATAAATAAATTCCGATACGTAAGTTTGTGAATTGTTTTTTGATTAGCAATATTTGACATTTAATTCATGGGAAAACACATACATTTCGATGCTTGTATTTCGTGACATGAACAAACATTTTTGAACCGTCAGTACCAAATATAAACGTAGCTAGTCATTCTATGGCAGAATGTATTTGCTCTGTTCATAAAATCATGTCTTGGAACATATTTGATTATTTGTTTTTGTTACAAAGAAATCGTGTTCGACCCATCTATGACAATATCTCTGAATCGTCAGTAAATCCGTAACTTCATCGATTCATTGTGAAAAAAAAGTCATGTTAAGTATGAAGGAAACATTTGCTGCTTTACAAATGAATCTAAATTCTTGTGTAAATTCAATCTATGCACAATAATTGTATAAAATTATAATTACACATTTTAAATATCAATAAATAGTAACGACTTTGTCAACCACTGTCATTACCCATATGTCTCATTGCTGCTTACATGTAGATGAATGTGGGTGAAGTTCAGTGAGCTTGCTTCGAGTCTAGCCAGTAAAAGGCTTACGAGGCATGATCCACACTGCAAAAATACTGTACAATTTTATAAACACGTTCTGTAACACGATCACTTGATCATGTTTATCTGGAATCAAATTCTGTGTATCACTTATATGATATAAAAAGTTGAAGTTTATTTATGGAATTACTTTATAAACACTTTAACACGTTTAAAGGCAGTGGATCTCATTTGCAAACATCCCCGCAGACCAGAAAAAGATAACCCATGCCTTTAGGCTATTGATGAAGGGCATGTCTGCGAAATCTGGATGTCAGTGATTGCCTAGAATTTGAAAAATGCAAAAGAAAAACAATAGCTGTTTAGTGTACATTCTATGGCAGGATTTTTTCTCGCGAGAAAAAATTCAAATCTGACTCTAACGGTCACTGTAATTTCACTAAAACTGAGTTTCTAGCTCCTGTATTTTGCTCAAGGTTCCCAGATGGCATTTTCTTCTAAAAGCCATTGTATTTACACAATGTTAATTTTTAGGCATGCAAATGAGATCCACTGCCTTTAATATGAAATCATAAGCACGCTTAGGTGTTAAGGTGCTGAAATCATAAACGCGTCAACAAACATTTTTTAAACACTTTAACACGATACGTGTTTAGATCTTTACAAAAAATGTTTGTTGGTGCGTTTAGGATTTTCAACACCTTAACACCTAAGCGTGCGTATGAACGTGTTAAACTGTTTATGAACTGTTCCAGAATTAAACACGAACTTTTGGTATCATGTAGGTGATACACAGAATTTCTAACTACACGTGTTTATGATTTCTTCGATAATCATGTTCATGTTTTTATGAAGTGTTACAGGAAAGTGTTCATAAGAATGTTTAGTATTTTTACATTGTAAAAGGTTTGTGTTAGATCTGCGATGGTGCATGGCTCAGTAACTTGGAATGTGACGACAATAAAGGAGGGATCTTGATGAGAATTGAAAGTGTGTGGGGTGGCACTGTGCGATAAAACGAATACAAGTGAACTCGTGAAAGATTCGGCCTGGAAGATACTGTGGTAGAGATGGCCAAGAGAAATGGGTTGAGATGAATTTGTGATGTGTTGAGAAGTGATTCAAAATTCAAATTCAAATTCAATTCGGTTTATTGTTTCATATTTAAAATAAATAATATAAAATATAATACATATACACAACCAAAAAAAGGTACAATACACTTGACAAAATAGCCAAGAACTAAGTCCCAGAACTAAAACTGTCAAGTTTACAATTAAAACTGAAATTAGAGTACGGTACACAAAATTAGCATAAAAAGATTAACAGGAAAAGTACACCAAGGATCACCCTTGGTTACAATATAATAGGTTGTGAGATTGCACAAGTGGGAAAAAATTGATGTAAAATAAGAGGCAATAAGTGTGTAAAATAGAGCGCCCAAAAAACTAATTTCTTTTTCTACAGGACCCTCCCCCCAACGCCCCACTGAAAACCCAGTGCCGCAGCCTTTCACCACAACCACACACACACACACACACACACACACACACACACACACACACACACACACACACACACACACACACACACACACACACACACACACACACACACACACACACACACACACACACACACACACACACACACACACACACACACACACACACACACACACACACACACACACACACACACCGATCACAGAACAAAAAACAAACAAACACATAAGACGATGGAAAACTGCGACAGGGGGAAGACAAGGGACGTAAAAAACAAAGTACATCGATGGTGCTGATTTACAAGGTAAAATTAACAACGGCAAAAATTGGAGAGGAGGGGTGACCACTGGTGTACTTTAGCCTAAGACAAGAATACATCTATATCTCGAAAAGGCCAAGTTTCTGGAAATTCAGCATGAGGTAAAAAGACACATATTACATATTGCATATTGCAAGATTGGCATAAAAAAGGTGAAAAAGTGCAAAGTGCAGCAACAGAATGTCACATATTACACATTACACATAGTATCACAGTTTCATGTTCACGTTTACAGTCGACCCTCGTTGCAAGACCGACGTAAAAAATCCCCCATTGAAATCCCCCCGGGCCTAAAAATTGACCCCCCCCCCAATTTACAAACTCCGCACACCGGAAGTTCTAGAGAAATCTACAAGAAATATCAACCCCCCCCCTTTTCCCCGTGGTGTTACAACGAGAGGCCATTGCAAAGAAAAATACAGATATGAATAAAAAAAAATTATTATATACTGCATTTGTAAAGGTGGTATAAAATTGCAATTGCAGTACAAAATTGTGAAGTGCAGCTGCTGGACAATATCACATATTACACATGGCATCACGGATTTATGTTGACACATTTACATGTTTACAGTATTCTACAGTATTCTACAGTAGACCCTCCCTGTAAAAACCACCGAAGTAGGAGAAAAAACATATAAATCCCTCCGGGCCTAAAATTGAAAAAAAA
The DNA here is from genome assembly GCA_001188425.1 of Eucidaris tribuloides. Lineage (NCBI taxonomy): Eukaryota > Metazoa > Echinodermata > Echinoidea > Cidaroida > Cidaridae > Eucidaris > Eucidaris tribuloides. The sequence continues at coordinate 61,574 of JZLH01S0018576.1, read as the reverse complement.
AACGCCCCCAATTCACGAACTCTGCAAACCCGATGTTCACAAAAACTCCACAAGAAATATCACAAGAAATATCAATCTCTCCTCCCCCCCCCCTCCCTCCCGGTTTGTTACAACGAGAGGCCATTAAAAAAAATATTGATATGGATACAAAAATTTACCTGATACAGTATTAGCAAGAATGGCATGAAATTGCAAAGTGCGACTGCTAGGGACAATATCACGTATTACACATGACATCACGGTTATATGTTTACACGTTTACATGCTTACAGTGTCTACAGTGGACCCTTGCTGTAAAAAAACCACCGTGATTATGAGTGTATGAGAAGAGCGTGGGATCTGGAAGTGGATGGCAAAAGAGAAAGGGAACACGGGAACACCAATGACTGCATGGAAAGAAATGGTGAAGAGGGGAACGGTTGGGCTAAAATATGAGGATATTCAAGATGAGAAAATGGAGGGAGGGAGTATTATCGTGGCGTGAATGTCAGTGACCCCTCGTAAAAGGGATATGCCGATTTTAACTCTTAACGTGCCAGAGGATTTAAACATCTATGGATTTTATGTGTATTATTTGGGGCAGATCTGCGATTTCGGCACGTTAAAAGTTGATAATGTTTATGTACATGTATTTGGAAAGCATTGATGTGGGTAGCAACACATGTACGTGCCTGAACGTATGAGGGCGCCATTATTAAATGGTGTCACAGATATACTAGGAGTTCTTCTAGTATATCTGTGAATGGTGTCACAGGCGTACTAGATTTATCTATTGTACGTCTGTGAATGGTGTGTGGATGTGCACTGTCAGTGGTGGATACGATTTACTGTATATGGTTGAGTGTCCACAGACTGTTGTTGCGGCACAAATTGTCGCCGCGTCGCAATTATCGCCGGCGACAATATGTGCCGTCAGGATTTGCACAAAACGGCACAAATTGTCGCTCTTGCTGACTCCATTTTTTTGGCCTCCCTGGCGACAATTTGTGCCGCCATGAAAACGGAACCTAACGGCACAGATTGTGGCCACTGTCACAAATTGTCGCCACTCACTAAATATGTGTGTGCCTCTGTGTGTATGTGTCACGTGTCTGTAAGTGTCTGTGTGTGCCTAATAGGTCAATGGTGCCTGTGTGTATGTCTGTTCATGTGTGTATCTGTGTGTCAGCGCGTGTCATGTGTCTGTGGGTGTCTTTCTGAATGTTTTTATATGTTTGTGTCTGTGTTTGCATGCGTGTCAAGTGTCTGTTTGTGTCTGTTTGATCATGTGTGTATCTTCGCGTCTGTGTGTGTCTGATTGTGTGCATGTTTGTGTGTCTGTCTGTTTGTCTGTGTGTTGGTAGTGGGCCTAGGTGTGGGTAGATAGGTTAACGTGTGTATGGGGTGTGTGCGTGTGTGTGTGTCTGTGTGTCTGTCTGTATGTATATTTCTGCAAGTGTATGTGTATTTCCGTGCTTGTTTGTGGGTCTGCATGTGATATGTCTAAGTGTATGTCAGTGTGTGTCTATGTGTGTGTGTGTGTGTGTGTGTGTATGTGTGCTGCATATGTCTGTGTTTGCCTATCTGTGTCTGTATGTGATTTTGTGTGTGTTCTGCATATGTCTGTGTTTGCCTATCTGTGTCTGTATGTGATTTTGTGTGTGTCTGTATATGTCTGAGCTTGTGTCTGTATATGTCTGTGTTTGTCTGTATGTGTATGTATGTGTCTGTTTGTTTGTCTGTATGTGTCCTTGCGTCTGTATGTGTCTGATTGTTTGTCTGGATATGTCTGTGTTTGTCTATATGTGTCTGTTTGTGTGTCTTATGTGTCTCCGTGTTTGTATGTGTGTGCCTGTATATCGTCGCCCGGCTGGCAGAAAGGTGTTATCAAATGCTCTAAGCAAATAGTCCAGATTGCTATGTATTCCAGCTGGATTTTCGTGCCAAAGTTGATTTTATTGGCCAGCTTTGTCAATTTGGGGGTGCTGAATCCAAAAATACCAGGTGCCATTTTTTTCTACCACGTCTTCAGCCGCCATTTTGAATTTCAAAATGGCCGCCATTTTGAATTATAATTTCTACTATATCTCAAATTCTGAGCAACATCGAAGATTGAAAATGGTGGAAACACCCATGTTTGTGGTACCGAGGATTACATTAAACCCAATGCCGTAGTGATAATTAATTGGATTGGCCG